>JAOWBN010025169.1:0-10491 GCA_028565015.1 Pinguicula moranensis
GATTATCCTCACTTGACAGGGTTATTGGTGCTGGCAGATTGAGGAAGGGACGGTTCCACTGCTCAGTTGAGTATTGTGTGGCAAAGTGAGCCTTTATTCCTTCTTTTATTTCACTAACCACTTCTGTCCAAACCACATTCAGTCTCAGTCCTTTGATGTTGTTTCTTCTTTGATTTTGATTCACTTTTGCTTGGTAAAACCGTGTGTTATTGTCACCTTGAGTGATCCAGCATACTCTTGATTTTTGTTTCAACAGGGATTCATGACATATCAAGGCATGCTGCGGTTTGTCCCATATCAGTTGTCTATGCATCTTTTCTGCCTCTGAAGGAATCATCAACTCTATTTTCTCATCTATATCATTCAACTGTCCTCTTAGGATCTCTGCATTTTTCCGGACTCTCCCAAATTCAGTTTTATTCCACTCCGCCAGCTGCAGTCTTAATTGCCTTAACTTTTCATGCAAAACATGACTTTTGTAACCCGAAACATTCAGATCTCTCCACACAGTGGATACTAAATCATAGAAACCTGGGTGCTTACCCCAGCAGTTTAATACCCTGAAGGACTTCGGCCCCCAGTTAACTTCATATGCTTTGAGAAGTATAGGCCTGTGATCAGATCTTCCTCTTTCCAGCCCCATCTGATAGAGTTCTGGCCATTGTTCCATCCACGATTCAGATAGTAAGAAACGGTCCAATCTGCTCAGACATTCACCTCCCCTTGAAGTACAAGTGAATCTGTTTTGTTGTAGTGGTAAATCAATCAAATTAGCCTCTCTGATAAAAGTGTTGAAATCTCTCATTTCAGCCATTGATACAGAAGCCCTACTGCGTCTCTCATCTGCTGATCTGACTGCATTAAAGTCGCCTGCGATACACCACTTCGCACTTGGATCTCCTGCCAGTTTTTTAGCCATACTATTCCATGAATCTCTCTTAAGTTAAGCATTACAAGGTGAGTAGACGTTCATAATCCTAATTTGTATTCTATCCTGCATCCAAATACCATCAATACCCAATACATTAACTTCTGACCATGAGTTGGAAATCTGAAAACTCTCCTTATTCCACATCACTAGTAATCCACCCGAAGCTCCAGCAGCCTCAGAGCAATACCATTCAAAATTATCTGTTGGCCACATAGCTCTACATATCCAGCGGTTGAGCCCTGAAATCTTTGTTTCTTGTACGAGAATCATATCTGCTTTATACTTCCAAACCAAGTCTCTTATTTCCACCTTCTTAACATTCATACCCAAACCCCTACAGTTGTAAGTTATTATTCTCATTTTGTCTAAACTTGGTGGGACGAGGTTGTGTCACATTCCAAGCTTATATTGTTCTCCGCATCTCTCGCTTCCATCCTTGTGATCCGGTCCCTTATAGCATCTCGGGAGGAGTTCAGCGAAACCCCCAAGTCTAGTGCAAGATTTATTACTGCTTCCACCTTTGTATCTCCGTGGGCTACACTTACCTCCACTGTAGGTTGTGCATGTGCGGTCGCTGACTCTTGCGGATGCGATTCTTGGATTATTCTGGTATGTTCTCGTAGTATTGATTCCGAGTCAGCTGAAGAGACTATAGATATCTCTTCGCAGTGCTGTAAATAGTTCAATATCGCTTCAAATCTACTGTCTTTTCTTGGACTCGTTCTTACTGAGATCGGTATCATTGGGCGAAGGCCCGCCCGGACATGCTGTTGTGAGAGCAGAGACATGAATGGACCTTGGTAATCCAGGCCTAATGAACTTTCCTGAATAGATCTTTTGTCATGAGCAGTAGCTCCACCTGTATTCAAAATAGTTGTATCAACTTCCGGCATCAACAGTTGCTGTTCTTGAATTCCTTTCTCAGTCTCTATTCCCCTCAATAAGTTGTCTGTCTCAGAGGTTCGAGAATTAAGGTCATTCTCCTGAATTTGTACTGGCTGCGGACTTGGTTGCGACTTTTCACTCTTTACATGACCTTAAAATTAAGCGTCCATTCCTTTCTCTTATCAAGTTTTTCCACTTCGCAGAGGTCTGCTTCAACCCTAGTTTGAGAAGTTGTCTACTAGAAACATTTTGACTCCCTCTCCTGTCTTTGTTGTAGGCCAACAAGACATCATTATTATTTGCCACCTTCTCCAACGAGTTGGGACATTCTTGTTCCATGAAAGACAAATGAACCATATGGTTATCAATCTATCCACCATCATTCCCAACTCTCTTACACCTACAAAATTCAGTTCTAAAACTGTTTTTTTTTTCTTTCCTTTTTCTAATCATAATTGTTTTTGTCAGAATATCCTGTTTTAACTAGATGCATACATGAGGATAGTGAGTGTCACTAGAGTTAGGTATATGGGCTAGGTCCTGCCAAAATACAAAAAATGGGCCTACATGACCCGTTAAAATACTGTTGTGTTGGTTCAACATGTATAATTTGATGGCATGAGTTGAAATTTCATGCAAAATTTTATTGCAATATTCCTGCATTTTACGTGGAAATTATGACCTCTTAAAATATAAAAACAAAATTAACAAAATTTTAAAAAATAGAAAAATAGAAAAATGAGTTGGGCTAAACGAGTTCATGAGGATCTGTGGTGGGCACTACCTTTTTTTCCTTGCCGGGCTAAGTGTGGGCTAGGTTCCTAAACTTAGTCTAATGACCAAGTAAAAATGGGTTGGACTAGCTCGTCTGCCGGGCATATGCCAACCTTTAACGATTAGTTAGTAGACAGTAGACAATAGACAATAGACAATAGACAATAGACGTGGACCCTTAAAATATTTACACTTATAATATCAATAACTATAGCTTAAGACAGTGGGTAAATAAGGATGAAAATATAACAAAAAATAAATTAATCCTTATTTAAGATGAGTCATCCCCGACAGAAAATTAGATATTTCAGGGAATAGTTGAATATTGTAACCCAAAATGTGAAACACAATAAATAGTAATTCGTTCATTCCTTAGAATTTCATGGGATTATACAGACTTCTTCTCGGTTTTGAATTCGAATTTAGCACACAAATATCTTATTTTTATTTTTATTTTTAAAAATACTTACTCTCCTGTTTTGTAATTTTTTTAGATTAGATTGTAATTTTATTTTATTCACTCGTGTTAAGATTTCATCGAGTAGATCTGGCAGAGAACCTTAAGAATTTTGCACCTCGTATCGAATCCCGTACTTCAGCAATAGTATTTCGCGAACCCAATTTGTATGTATAATATATATATATATATATATATATTCTATAGAAGGTTAGTTTAATAATTTACTCAATATCTAGTATATATGGACTTGAAAAGAGTTAGCAGAACTCTGATAGCATGACAGCATAAATGTTCTCTTTGTCTTTTCAAGTGCAATTATATTAGACATCTGCTAAATTACTAAACTACCACCTTTCTTTACATACCACATTTATACAAGTCAACACAATTTTAATGAATGCCATGCAAAAGTTCATTTTTATTCATAGCTTCTCGTGTGTACACAACCTTTTTCATGGTTGATTGATTTGTTTTTTCACGATGATCCTGTGAGTATTTTGGACACCTAACCAACTTTTCGCTCACTCACTCACATCACACATTTATTTATATTGTCAAATATAAGGAGTTTACAATTACAACTATAGTCTATACACAGATTTACGGTTTCATGGCACTGTTACCACCAACAACGAAGCAGGCGGATCGAGGAAACGAAGACGTGGAAGAAACTGTTTCTACTCTGATGAGAACCCTAAAGGAAGGAAAAACAGAGAACTACACTCTGCTTCTTGGGATAAACTATTGTTTGCTCTTTGTGGGCTCTGTCTCTTCAAGTCTAATCTCCAAATTCTACTTCATCCACAAGGGATCCAGCAGATGGGTTTCCACATGGGTTCAATCTGCTGGATTTCCCCTGTTAATCATCCCTGTTTTTCTCCCTTTCTACTACTGCAAATCCACAAAAAGGCGGCCGTTTTCGTCTTTTACCAGGAAGATGTGGGTGCTTTCTGTCGTTGTCGGAGTGTGTCTGGGAGTTAACAATCTGCTGTTCTCGTGGGGAACCTCGTATCTCCCTGTCTCGACGTCTTCGCTTCTCCTTTCTTCCCAATTGGCGTTCAATTTGATTCTGTCGGTGATTATTGTGAAACAGAGGATCACATTCACGAATTTAAATTGCGTTGTTCTTCTGACCGTAGGCGCAGTGCTTCTCGCGCTGTCATCGGAGAATGACAAGCCTCAGAATTTGACGAAGGGGAAGTATTTGATTGGTATTTTCTCCACAATCGGATCAGGGCTTTTGTTCGCTCTGTATTTACCCGTAATGGAGGCGATTTACCGGGAAATTGATTGCTATTCGAAAGTGGTGGAGATGCAGCTGGTGATGGAAGCGGCGGCGACGGCATTCGCCACCGTCGGCATGGGGATCGGCGGCGGGTTCCTGGAGATGAGGAGGGAGGCGGGGGTGTTTGATAAGGGTCCGTCGGGTTATTGGCTAACGATCGCCGGGAATTTGATTGTGTGGCAGTTTTGTTTCATGGGTACGGCGGGGATGGTGTTTTTGACGACGTCGTTGACTGGAGGGATTTGCATGACGGCGTTGATGAGCGTGAATGTGATCGCCGGAGTGACGGTTTACGGTGATCGCTTCGGCGGCGTTAAGGCGATTTCCACCGTGCTCTTTTTGTGGGGGTTCTGTTCGTATCTCCATGGAATGTATGTGTCGGCGAAGAAGGAGAAGAAAAAAGACATCGTGCGGCCCAATAATGTTTAGTGCCAAGCTATTTTGTGGGGGTTCTGTTCGTATCTCCATGTAACACGTTGAATTACTAGAGTATAATATAATCCTTAGCGTCCATAAAAAAGAGAATATAATCCCTAGTTATGAACATACCAACTTATCCTATCAATAACATTTGTTAGACATAATTAACACATTTTAATTCGAACCGAATAAAATGATTGTTCTATTATTAAAAAACCTGACAATTGCCGGATGGGCTGACCAACTTGGACAGGCCATCCTAAGGCGGCAAAGAAGTGGAAGAGCTGAGAGAGATTCTGTCCACCTCGCCTGGCACGACATCACTTTGAGACATTCCCGGACCGGTGCAACAACTTTTTTTATTATTTTTTTAGGGTTTGGAGGTTGAAAGGGGGAAATAAGGATAGTAAAGAGGTAGCACTTCAAGCTATTTTTCACCCGTACACGCGTGTGTGTTTAGGAAGTTAACACAGATAGGCATAGACTCAAGGCAAATCTAGGAAAAAAATATAGGGGGGCCAAAAAAAATTTAGGGGAATTTTTTTTTATGAGGGTTCAAAATATTTTTTGGAAATAAATAATATTTTGTACTAGCATATTTAAAGTTTTTTAAGTTCAAAATACATTATTTGATTGAAACATTACTAAAATTTGACGTGAACACATTAAAAAAAATTCAAGCATATTTAAATTTTTTTTGGCCCAAATATATTCAAAGGTGTCCAAAATTGCATCGTACTGTAGCACTTTTCTCTCCGTTCAATGGCGATATCGAGTTTTCCTTCCTCCGTCCTCCATTTTCCGGCTGGTGTGACTCCCTCATCTGCTATCTGAGTTTCGATCTATTGAGTTTCTTCTCCCCAGGATAGCTTTCTGCGACTGGGGAGTCTCCTTTGGTTTTGCTTCGTTCGTCTTGTGTTAATGTTTCAAGTCGTTCCTCTGTGTTCCTGTAGCACCTTTAGGGTTAGTCAACTGTAGCAACTTGTTACAGTTTAAGATGATGTCGGCTCCATGGTCGATTCCTCCGCACCAGATGAAGCTGATGCGGAGAGCGACCATAAAAGCTGGCAAAGCTCCGATGATCTTTCCTCAACAGATTCCCGATTCCCTTCATGTTCAGAACTCGCGCTCGGTATACGATAGGGACCTCGCATTCCTGCAAAACCTACTCAAGCCCCCTCAAATGTCTTGAGCTGCTTTCTGACAAAGTTTCCAAAAGGGTGCGATATGGACCGCTTAAGAAATGCCTTGAAATTCCAAGGCACTATCAAATCCTTATCTGTTGCGCGTAAGCTCAGTGTCAGAGGCCTCCCGTTCGGTTTCGTTGATTTCATCAATGTGGACGACGTTGAGCTTCTCTTGTTCAAGCTTAATAATACTTGGATGGGATCCTATCGCTTACAGGCCAACCTTGCGAGATACCCTAAAATTCGGTCTTCCAAGGTTGCCACCTCCACAACCTTATCCAGTCCCCTGAAGAAGTCTCCTAATCCCCTGCCCTCAAAGCCAGTGTTGGAGGTTGGATCTTCTTGATAATGTGCCTAAGCTGGTTAAACCCTTATCTTTGAGCTCAAGCACTGACCCAGATTCATGGCTCGCACGCAGTTACGTAGCCAAGCTTATTCCACATCTCAGTTGTAGGGATCTTCAGAAGGGTTTGAAGTCGGCCGGTTACATTAATGTGGTTGCTAGTCCTTTTAGTCCAGGGTCAGTTGTATTGTGGGAAGATGAATCTCTGGATCTATGCAATCTTCTAATGAACGAACGAGATTGGTTAGCCAATTGGGTTGAAAATATCTCGCCCTGGTCTCCTCAGGCCCCCTCCATAAGTCGATCTTGCTTCATTAGCATTCATGGACTACCTTTGCAGGCTTGGTCTGAGACTACCTTATCCGTCATTGGCAATATGATTGGATCCTTTATTCGTATCTCGGATATAACCCTATCCAAATTAAATCTGGAGGCAGCTCATATTGTTGTTCAAGTCCCTCTATGTACTAAGATTGAGATGAGCCTGGAGGTACTAGTTGACGATACACCATATACACTGTATGTGGTCGAGACAATGGTCGAGAAGGCTCTTTTCTCCCCTCTCTGCCTGGTCGATCCAGACTCCACTACTGACTCTGAGTCCCTGCCTTATTCACTGTCGGATTGCAATCTTGATGATGCTATGGAATTATGTCCTATTTCAGAGCATGTAGCTCAAGTTTCAAGCCCAAATAAGGTGAAGGAACCCAGTGCTACTGAGCATGTGGTTTCCCCCACTTTGAATAGTTCTATGGACAACGCTAGGGACCACTATTCTGTTCAAGAGCAGGGTGCTATAGTCCCTGCCTCACTTATCATGCAACCTAATCAATCGGGGGAGCCCCTTAGGATTGGCTGGTGGCATTCACCCATAACTCCCTTAGCCAGTAGGAAACTACCTGTGGTTGGAGACTCTAGTCCACTGATCAATGAGCCTGCTAAGGCACCTATTGTATCTGCTTCTCCCCTAAAAAATTTCCATGAGATTCCCAATTGTTGCCCCCTCTTCCCATAGCTTGCTAAACGAGGAAGTTCTTACTGATGTCCTGATGCAACCCAAGTAGCACCCCAACCTACTAATGGCATGGACCAAGAGGATGTGCAAATGGAGCCCCATGGACGTCCCAATGATGGTGAGAAGGGCCCTAAAGGGCGTGATCCAATTCTTCTTGAATATCATCAACCGCAGAAGGCAGTGCTTTGTCTCCTAATGATGCAACTTCTCTTCGACGACGTTTCATCTAAAATCATAAACAAATCAGAATTAATACAAAATATGTTTGTAGTTTGCTCATATATATATAAGTGCTCAACTCTCAATCATCCAATGTTAATGCGGAATGCTCTGTGAATTCTCCAACAATTACATATTGAATTCTCTGTGAATTAATTATGGAGATACACACTGTGAATTCATAATTGCAAACTGCAAACATCAAGCTGTTAGAAGAATTCCACCTTGTGAATTAATTATGGAGATACACTGTGAATTAATATGTATTACACAGATTCGATGAATTCATTACTACTTGCAAATTTGCAAATAACAAATCCATACTGAATCATAATTAGAAGAAAGCTACATAGAAATCTGTTCGGGGTCAAATCTAGTGACATTCCTTTTTACTATGGGCTGTGTATCAAGCAAATCTAGAGCATGCCCCGTGAAGCTACTATCAAGTGGAACAGTGATGGCCTTAAAGGGTCCATCAAGGGTATTAGGGTACTCGAGATCTCACCAAGAATCGGGAATACATTCAGAACGAGAAAAACAAAGACAAGAACTTGTCCCAATTGCAGAGGCATTTCCCAACAAAATTAAAGGGCAAAGAAGATCTGATAAGACTTGTTGACATGCAAAGCAGACTATTTTTTTTCTTTCTGGTCAAGTTCAGAAGTCATAACCCCAACAAGAATTTTTCCAAACACAATTTGACACAACCTGATAATCGCCATGTACGTGTAAATGATCAAGAATAAAAAGATCTTTCATCAGGATTCAGGAACTTGGGGGGTTTGTTCGCATGCAACAAAGAAAGAATTTCTTCCATAGGCAAAACAACACCCAAGTCCAAAGCAAAACTAAGAGCAAATCAAATAAGCAAACTAAACCATTACCTTTGTCAAGTTCTTTGAGACTGAGAAGTTGCCGCCGCTGTGAATGGAAGACGCGAAGTCGGAGCAGCACACAACCATGAATAATGTACCCTAGATTCAGTCTTCCATCGTTCGAGCTTCGAAGGCGCGTCGTCTGTCGTGCAGAGAAATTAGAATGGAAGGAGAAAACTACACTACACGGGTTCTGATACCAAAAGCCCAAAATGGAGAAAATCTCGGTCCAGGTTTTTTACCCAAACGGAAAATGGTATTTACCGTAACGAAAACCCTAAATACCATTACCGTATCGTTTTAAAATGGTAATTAAAAATAAATATCATTACCATTCTATATTACCATAAAACCGTTAAAATACGGTAATACCGTTTACCGTCGGGATATTTGCTCACCCCTAAAGTGAGGTATGGGATGGCAATACTTAACTGTTATGTTGTTGATGACACGACAATCAGTGCACATTCTCCATGTTCTGTCCTTCTTGGGCACCAACAATGTTGATACAGCACACGGGCTTAGGCTATCTCGGACGTGTCCTTTATCCATCAACTCCTCAACTTGCCTCTGCATTTCCTTGGTTTCCTTAGGATTACTAAAGTATGCCGGCTTGTTCGGAATGGTGGCCCCAGGAATGAGATCAATTTGGTGCTCTATTCCTCGAATGGGTGGCAAACCCTGTGGTGTCTCCTCTGGGAACACATTCTGATAATCCTGCAAAAGGAAATGAATATTGCTCGGCAAAGAACCGACAAGAGGGTTAGAGATCAACATCTCTTTATACCGAAGCACAATGTGATATGAAGCTAGCCAACTTGTGACTAAACCCAATATCAAATTGGAGGTTCAAAAGAAAGGACCAAAAATTTGACAAACTTGTCGAGTATTTGACCCAACACCTATGAAGGAGGTGTGAACCAAATGATATGAATCCTTGCCGAACTTGTGACAAGACTCCACAGCTATTTTGATACTTTAAGAAAAGACATGGACAAATTTGTTGTTTCTAACGCTTGAAGAACACCTTGTGTCCAACCAACGAAAGTCACAATTTTTGTAGGGACAAAGACGCCACAAACGACCCCCTAAAGGTATTGAATTACCAACCAAGAATCGAATGATAAGTCCCAAAAGAATACGATGCCACTTAACTCAAAAGAGAAAAGATTAATCGAAGAAGGTTTAAAACTAAAAGAGAATACTAATCTTACAAAAATCAATTCAAAAATTATGTGTCGCATACAAAGGATGTTAAGGCCTTTATATAGGCATAGATAATCCTAAAATTCGTGCAAGAATAAGAATAGAATTTTAAAGTAACTAGGAAACTAATTAATGCTAAAAAATTGACCAACAACATGTCCTAGCCTATGAAGGAAAGTTGGGCCACATGTTTTCTCTCTTCCTTAGGAGTCTTGGTCTTGTAAGGAAGATTCTTAAATGGACAAATGAGTGTTTGTTATGTAGGGAACACCTTTCCTTAGTTAAGGAGACAAATTATCTAAATTGTAGGAACTTTCCTTTTGTCTTAAGATTCTTCTTCAATTGCTTTTGACTTGGTTTTTGATCACACCAAATCACCTATTGTTTCTTTGTCCACGCTCCCCCTTCACTTCCATGTTAGACTTTCATTTTGGGCCATGACTTGGATCATGGCAATGGGCCAGGCTTCTTACATTGGGCCGTGAGGCCCACTAAGCATAAATGGGCCTTGGGGTCAACGTCCTTCTTCTCGGGGCAAACTCCTTAGATCATCAAATTTAAGGCCTCTTTGAATTTCTTGGCTCTTAGGCGTGTAATTGGGACCTTCTTGAAACCTTATGAATTCACGCCGTTCAACCACTATTTCACCACCCTCGAGATCTCCATGGGGCTCCATTTGCACATCCTCTTGGCCAATGCCATTAGTATGTTTGGGTGCAACTTGGGTTGCATCACAAGACTCCACAATGATTTTGATACTTTAAGAAAAGACAGGGACAAATTTGTTGTTTCTAACGCCTGAAGAACACCTGTGTTGATGTGATCCTGGTTGCCTATGGCATTAACCAAGATGCACACCACAGAGTTGGACTTGCTCGAGACCCTTGGAAG
>JAOWBN010025180.1:0-10491 GCA_028565015.1 Pinguicula moranensis
AGTTATGTTGGGTAATTCTATTTAAACCCTTCTACAACTTGGGTTTCTAATCCGTGTGGGACGGATTCCTCTCAACAGTAGATCCGTGAATTTGAAAGAAGCGGCTGCTCTGGATTACCTGCCCAAAAAAAAAACGGCCAACTCAACTTGTACATGTCTCACCACCATTCCACGCATTACTATCTGGTCTAGCTAAGCTACACAAGCCCCCCTTTGTTGTGCCACTCTACCCAAGGGGATCCCACTCCCTAGGCTTGCACCAAAGTAGCAGAGCACAAACTTCAAACTGGAGTCAACAATACAGACATTAACAAAAATAGAAGATATGAAAAGATTTTTTTTTAATTTTTAGAACAAATCCACCGATTGCCCGCGCGCAGAAAGTCGTGTGTGCAATTCTTAAAGTTTTTAAGGATTTAGATTTTATAGGTTTGAAGGGTTTTAGAGTTTTCAGCTCTGAAAACTCCCACTGAAGAACAGAACAGTCAATTCTTAAAAGAGTTTACCGAATAGGAAATAAAAGCAACAGTATGGGATTGTAATGAAAACAAAAGTTCAGGGCCAGATGGTATAAATTTTAAGTTTATTCAAAAATTCTGGGAAATACTAAAGGGAGATGTTGCGGCTTTCATCAATGAATTTCATCACATCGCAAGATTATCAAGATGCATGAACTCCTCATTCATCACATTGTTTGCAAAGGTCAACAACCCTTCAAAACCAGAAGAATATAGACCTATATCCCTAATCAACAGTTCCTATAAAATCCGAGCAAAGCTCCTGCAGACTGAAGCAAGTCATATCCTCAGTGATATCAGAAAATCAGACAGGTTTCATCAAAGGAAGGAACATAATTGATGGGGTAGTCTGTGCAAATGAAATAATAGATGCAGCAAAGAAGCAAAACAAAAGATGCATCCTATTCAAACTGGATTTCAGGAAAGCTTTTGATTCAATATATTGTAATTTTCTCACAGAAATGAAAACAAAAATGAACTTTCCCACGAAGTGGATCCAATGGATTTCATAATGTATATACTCCCCTATGATTTTCAATTTTGGTGAATGGGAGTCATACGAATGAATTTAAACCCCAAAAAGGATTAAGGTATGGGGATCCAATATCTATCCTCCTATTTTTAATAGTGGCAGAAGCTATAAACTTACTTCTAACCAAAAGCAAGGAATTAAGATTGTTAAAAAGGTTTTCAAATGAAGGATCAGGAAATTACTCACTTACAATATGCGGATGATACCCTTATATTTGGAGATGGAAGCATACAAGATATAAGAGGAACGTTTGGATAAGTACACGGCCGATCGAATAATGATGCATCGCGCATGTATGCTTGTTCGAGTTGAACATCCTGGAATTATCAATGAAAGTGTAAAAGTGAAATTGAAAGATGAGTGGTTCTCGGTGTGTGTTTTGGAGGAACGTGGTGAGGGACGTCATTGGGAGGTTGCTAGGCCGAGTTTGGGGGTTAGTGAGAGAAGTGAAAAGAATGATCTAGTGTTAGTCGTGCGTCTACCGTCTACAGGACAATCGTCTATCGAGCGACCATCTTACCCAACATCGCTTGAAAATGTTGTGCCTGTGGATGATCATCCGTTCGAGGTATGTGTTGCGTCGTCTGAGAACGATTATGTAACGTCTGAGCGACCGCTTGATAGAGGTATGGATACAGATGCACCCGAGAACCAAGCTAATTGTATGGATGAGAGCCTTATTGTAGATGTGGCTTTGGCTCAGTTTGTGTTTGAAGGCCCGCATGATAATATTATTGTTGATGATGCTTTGAGGGATGCGGTCTCGGAGAGGTCATTGCAAAAGAATAAAAAGAAAAGTTCAAAATCAGAAAATGTCCACTTGGAGCCCTGAAAGTGTAAACGACGCCATCACAGTCAGGCTACTTTGGAGGCACAAGTGGAGATTGATGAGTCTCTTGTTATGCCGGTCCGTCCCTCTATTGAGTTGGCCTGTATTACTAGATCACAGGCTGCTTTGGTGACCCATGTTGACTTTATTTGCGGCAGGGAGGATGATGCTTCTCGATGCTCATCTAAACAAGATATTGAGGCTGCAGACACGTGGATTATTGGTAAGAACAATGGTGTGCGAAGTGATTTATCTGATGCAGCAATGGTTTCTAGACTGATTGTCATGAAAAAATGTGATGCTGAGTTGGATCTGCGTGAGGTGGACCAAACCGTGACAAATATTGTTGATTCATGAAGATTATTTCCATTAATGTGAGAGGGGTCTGAGTCCTAGGTCGGGTATGTGTTATTCATAACCTTACTTATACACATACTTTCGATTTTATGTGTTTGCAAGAGACAAAGAGGACATGTGACAACCAACTGATTATTAGCAAGCTCTAGGGCGGGCCTGGGCTCCAATGGGCCGAAAGCCCACTGGATGATCGACAGGTGGGTGGACTGCTATCTATATGGAATGGGGGTCTCTTTGTGGCGCCGTCTATACGTTCCTTTCCACATGTTCTTGCTGTTGAGGATGTATGGGCGGCGACACAGGCTAAGCTCTTGGTCATTAATGTTTACTTCCCTTATGTTCCTGCAAAGAAACATATTCTTCGTCTACAGCTCTCCAATATGATACAGGAGGCAGACTCATGTGCTATATGTGTGGTTGGAGATTTCAACTCTGTTCTCTCCTCTTCGGAACGGCTAAATTACCATGGTTTTCCATCTGTGGACATGGTAGAATTTAATGATTTTATACTTGATAATGCTCTGATTGATCCTCCCTTGCAGGGATTCTCGTTTACTTGGTTGAATGGGAGAGGAACGAGAGCTAGTCAGCTAGATCGCTTCCTGCTTTCAGAGAGTTGGGTTTCCCTGTGGCCAGATCTGAAGGAGATTGCTTTTGATAGATGTATTTCAAATCACCGCCCTATTATGATGACGACTACTAAAGTGAATTGGGGCCCAAAGATGTTTATGACCCTTGATGCTTGAGATTCTCACCCCGGTATCCGGCCTTTTGTTGATACAACATGGAAGAATATGTCTTTTTCTGGAAGTAAGTCATTTATTCTGCATTGTCGTTTAAAAGCTTTAAGACAGTCTCTTAAAGTTTGGAGTCATGATGTATTTGGAGTGGCTGACCGAGCTCTTGAAGGAATATCGAAAAAGTTACGATGGTATGATCAATTAGGGGAGTCTCGAGCCTTATCAGATGATGAGATTAAAGACAGGAAAGTGGCCTTGGTAGATCTACAACAGGCACAGAATCTCAAGGCTGCTATCCTTTTTTAGAAATCAAGATCTTCATGGATTCGGGAAAGGGATGGTAACACACGGTATTTCCATGCCCGAGTGCGTAACCGTCGCTTTTGAAATGAAATACATGGTTTGTTCATTGATGGTGTGTGGAAAGATGATGTGGTGGGAAACAAGCAGGGTATTCTCAATCATTTTAGAAATCACTTTACTGAACCATGTGTGGACCGGCCCACTATCATTCTCCCATTGAGTGAGTTCTGTCTGATGCGGATAATGAGATTTTGCAAGCTGAATTCAGCAAGGAGGAGATTTATTCTACCCTGATGTCCTGTTCTGGTCGGAAGAGCCCGGGCCCTGATGGATTTAACTTTCACTTCCTTCAGACTCACTGGGAGGTTGTGAAAGGAGACTATATTGCTTTCTTGCGGGATTTTTATTATTCTGGTGATATGTGCAAGGCAGTAAACTCTACTTACATTGTGTTGATTGCAAAAGTTCTTTCTCCTACAGAGATTAATCACTTTCGCCACATATCATTGGTGGGAAGTGCTTACAAATTATTATCGAAACTGCTGGCTAATCGTTTGATGTTAGTGATTGATAAAATTATTTCTCCTCAGCAATTAGCAATTATTCATGGCAGGCAGATACAAGAGGGTATATTGCTCGCTTGTGAACTCCTCCACCATGCAAAATTATCAAAGGAAAGATTTTGAAAAGGCGTATGATCCGGTGAATTGGTCCTTTCTATTTACTATGATGAGAAAGATGGGATTCACTGAGCGATGGATTGGCTGGATACGGTCTTGTATCCAAACATCCTCTGGATCTGTCCTTGTTAATGGGTCATCTTCGGGTATTTTTAACTTTGGTCGTGGTCTTAGGTAGGGTGACCCCCTGTCACCCTTTCTTTTTGTCATAGCCACAGAAGGTCTTAATCTATTACTCCAGCGAGTTGTAGATATTGGAGTTTTGCAAGGTATTCACTGCGGGAGTGTCACCTATACTCATTCTTTATATGCTGATAATACATTATTTTTCGGAGAAGGAACTTTGCGAAATGTGCAAGGTATGAAGGCTATACTTCGAGTATACGAGTTGGTGTCGGGTCTGTGTATTAACTTTAAGAAGAGCAGCCTATTAGGAATAAATATCCCACTTGACATCCAACAAAGCTTCTCAAATGAATTACTACTTGTTTAGTGATGGGCTTACCTTTTGAGTACTTAAGGATCCCGGTGGGGTGTAATCCATGTTATGTGCGCTCCTGGCGGTCTCTTATTCTTGCTATGCGTAAGCGACCGACATTGTGGGAGAATCAGTTCTTGAGTTTCGGAGATAAAGTGACCTTGATAAAGAGTGTCTTATGCAGCATGCCGGTATGTTATTCTCTTTGTATAAAGCCCCGAAGTCTGTATTAAAGGAGATGGTGCAAATCTGCACCTCCTTCCTGTGGAAGACTTATTAAAGGAATTCTCGAGGTATTGCCTAGATTAGCTGGGAGAACATGTGCCGACCAAAAGAAGGAGGTGGCCTCGGTTTTCTTGATCTTGGATATTTTAATGCTGCTTTGTTGGCAAAGTGGGGTTGGCGACTTCGTACTGGAGCAGTTGGACAGTGGCGGGACATCATTGTGCATAAGTATATTCGCAGTGTGGAGGGAGATTGGATTGATCTGCATGTTCGTGACGGTCATTCTAGATGGTGGAAGGACGTACACTCAAGTATTTGTACATCGCCATGGTTTGTTAATGGGGTAAAACATAATGTCGTGGGTGGGGATCAGACTCAATTCTGGGAGGACGATTGGCTTGATGGTGGTGTTCTTACAAGTCGCTTCCCCCGTTTATATTATTTGGCTCTTGATCAACAGATTTTGATCTCGTCAAAATGGTTTTGAGTGGAGGAGGATTGGAAGCTGATATGGTCCTAGTGCAAACCTCTACGAGTGCATGAAACGGTCTAGGTCCAGGTGATAGAGGCTATGTTGATTGGTCGGTGGCCGAGACATGGGGGGATGGATGGCGGTGGACTGCCGACCTCTCAGGTATTTATTCTATGAGGTCTGGGTATCGGGCACAATGTCTTATATTGGGCCCTATCTCGGTAGCCCAGCCAGTACTAGCCTCGATCTGGGGCAAGCGATCTCCGTTCCGGGTTATGGCATTCTGTTGGCGACTCCTACAATCACGTCTTGCCACTGTTGATAATCTTGTTCATCATGGCATAACGTGCTCTCCAGAGATGCAATCTTGTAATTTCTGTCATGATGGTTTGGATAGCACGAGGCATGACACTTGTTGCTTATCTTATGTGGTATGGTCGGAGATATATTCCTGGATGGGTTTCTTGTATATTGGTCATGTGGACCCACAGACCCACTTTGTTGCTCATATGGGTATGGCTACGAGGAGACGCGGCCGGGAGTTATGAAAGTCTATTTGGCACTGTACTACGTGGAATTTATGGAAGGAATGTTATTCGCTTTCAAGATGAGACATTCGAGTACGTAAAAATCGTGGAGAAGATTAAAGTTCAGACATGGCATTGGTTCACTGCATTTGAGAGGCCCCCAGCGGTGGTAACGATAGCGGATTGGCTATGTCACCCTAGACTTTGTGTTAGTAATTTTTTTCTCCCGTAAACTGTATTATTAGTAGGAATGATTTGACCTTCAAGTTGGTGGACAAATCAATGCCTTTACTCTGTACAGTTTTACCGGTTTTTAATGCATACTTATAAAAAAAATCAATGGGCTGGAAACTATAGGCTACGAGATAGATTCCAAGAACTCTATCTTATAACAGAAGACAGGCTCAAAACTATAGTATACTTGTTCAATCAAAATGAAGACGGAATAACAACGTGGAATCTAACTTGGAGGAGAGAATTTTTGCAAGAGAAGAACCACAGATTCAGCAACTGATAGATACAATAAACAACTTAAAAGTGGAATTCAGGCACCCATTCTAGTTACACAGTCAATGCTGGATACCTAGAAATCAGGCAGGCTACAGAGCGCATATCAACTATACATCAACATGTGTCAAAGATATGGTGCAACACAGCCCCCCTAAATGCAACATCTTTCTGCTGGAGGATGATACATAAAAAAATCCCCACGAATGATAATCTATTACACAGAGGAATTATGATATGGGAGTAATACATGTGTTTTATGCGAAAATGCACAGGAAAATGTGGAGCACTTATTTTTTACTTGTCCTTTTACAGATATAACATGGAAAATATGCTACAAATGGTTGCACCGAAGGAACCAAACAACCATCTAGAAACGCATATGGGACTGGAAAACAATAAAACAAGAGGAGCTTTTTTGAAGATGTGGTGGACAATAGCTATATGGAATATATGGCTCGAAAGAAACAAGAGGAAATTTGAGAATACAAAACTGAAACCTGGAGAACTAACAAAAAAAATTCAGATGGCCCTTTGGATTTCAGCACATGCACATGATCTAATTGAAAGGGGATATACCCTTCAAGATTGGTTTAGACACCCTAGATATTATCTAAAACATGGATAACAAAAATCAGCTGGAATTCAGAGTAAAGAGACCGGCCAGAAGACAAACAACAACAAAAACCATGATCTCCAGCAAGATGCAATCTCAAGATATAGTCAGCATTAAGCAACATGATGAAAAAATACGATGCACAACAGAGGTGCCAAACACATAGCAGGAAAATAAAATCTTGGAGTACAGAGATACCTTCCAAGCCATAAGTTTTTGTTCCACAAAGTGTCCAAAATCAAGCTATCAAGATCTACAAAATTGGAGCTGCTACAATGCAAACAATCACAGAGAAAGTCGGGCAAAAATCAGAGACAATGGGTCAATGGAATTAACTACAAGGTTCACATGCTACGCAGGCATAAGGAGAAACACAGCAGCAACAAACAAGAAGAAGAATACCCACAATCGTTAGTGACGGTCTGGAAGGCAAAAGGTCCTTCTTCGGCGGTAGGGCTTGGGAAGAGATGAAATTCGAGCAGTTGGAGGAGAACTCAGCAACAATAACTCTTCTTCGAATGAGTACCTTCGTTGTGGTGAGAGATCTTGGAAGGTTGAGTCTTTCGATGAATTACAAAGGGCCTTTACATCCCCTAGAGACATTTTTAGGAAATGATGCAATCCACTGTTCTTCTTTTGACGATGAACCACTCTAGTACAAAAACCTAAAGTCACCGGCTCATCTCAAGGCAATTGCTTCAACCTCTCGCCTATATAAATATGAGTCGGCTTGGAAAAGCATTACATCCAATTTTTGCCGCGTATTTGGGTATACCGTAAGAGAGAGAGACGGAGACAAATAGACAACCTTAGTTTCTGTGTAATGATAGAGTTTTAGTGAAAATGGGATCACTTGTAAATATGTAAATAATTTTTAATATAATTTATTTTAATTGTAAAAAAAGGTTTTAGAATTATGAAAATTATAAAAGTTATAAAACTTAAAAATTTATATAACTTATAAAATTATATAATTTATAAACTTATAAAAGTTATAAACTTAAAAACTTATAAAATTATATAACATGTATTATGTATAACTCATTAACTTATAAACTTATTATATACTTATAAGTTATATAAACTTGTATTATATAAACTTTATATTTATATAATTTAAATTTTATAAGTTATACAAGTTTAAAAACTTATAAACTTAAATAACTTACAAGCTTTTTTTAAATTATAAAACCTAAAAATTTGTATGGCTTTTAAAATTTTAAAATTTAGAAAACTTATTAACTTTGTATAAACTTGTATAACCTATAAACTTATACAAACTTTATGTTTATATAAGTTAAAATTTATAAGTTATTCAAATTTATATAAAAGTTTTAAGGTTGATAAATTATATAGTTTATAAGTTATACAAGTTCTTAAGCTTTATAATTATAAGTTAAAAAAGTTTATAAGTTATATAATTTTTTTAGTTTAAAAGTATTACAAGTTATACAATTTGCAAGTTATATAAATTTTTATACGTTTAAGTTATATGTATTTTTAAGTTTAATAAGTTTTAAGTTTATAAATTTTATAACTTTTTAAATCCTAAAAAAACTAAAAAAAAAATTGAATTGTGATTTTGGCCGGATTCTTGTTGGTCAAACCACTGGAAACGGTTTAACCAGCCTTAAAAGGAATTTGCTAATAAAAAATTATTCCGACCGGTTGAAACTTCCGAAAACCTGTGGATTTAATTTTTTTGATTTTTTTTTTTTTTTTGCAAAACCTCCGGTTTGGAAACCGTCGATTTTAAAAACCGTCGATTTTAAAAACCTTCGGTTTTTGCCGGTCTAAAAACCACGGTTAGCCGATTTTCGATTGAAAATACCCTTGTCTAGCCGTTGGGATCGGTTGCATTTATATACCTAGGGCTTCCGATGGGTGCAAATCCACAAAGATTTTCAACATGGCGGCCTTTTGTGGAGAATATTAGAAAATGGTTGGGCAATAAATGGTTAAGCATGGTTGGACGAGTTGTTATGATAAAGTTGTTTTATCTTGGCTTCTAACTTATTATTTTTCACTACTCAAATTCCATAAGAGGGTGATTGAGTAAATACAAGGTCTGATGCAAAAACATTTATGGGGTGCGAGAAAAGTTGCTTCGGTTGGGTAGGATATTGTTTGCAAGTCCCTGGATGATGGGGGGTTAGGAATAAGAAGTTTGGATGAGTTTAACAAGGCAAAGTGGAGATGGAAAATGAGTTTGGAGGAAGGAACTGAGGATGACGTTCGGTGGATAAAAATTCTAAAGGAAAAACTAAAGTGTCGCTCTCTCCTGTCGAGGGAGGTTGAAGATTCTAAGTTGTCTTGGCTCACTTTGGTTGAAGGATTTTTCCTGTTGCTCCATGGATGACTGTTAACCTGAAAGAAGTTTAGGTAATGGAAGAAAAACTTCATTTTGGCATGATGAGTTGGGTGTAGGGGTGCTGGAGATTGACGTTTTCCATTCGAATAAAAATCTGACCTAGCTGATGTTTTTTTATTTCGTCAATGGTCAACGTGTGTATCATTGGGTGTGGCATCACGAGTTTAGGGTGTCGGAGACTGAGTTGCTAAAATGTTTGGAGGGTGTGCTTCATCAAGTTGCTTCTAGGCCACATCTTGAGGGTGGTTGCTTGAGGAGAATGGAAAATACTCGGGCAAATCCGCATATGCTGTGTTTTCACGGGAAATCATTTCGGTGCCCCTACCAACTGTAATTCTCAAGTTTGGAACAAATGTGTTCCACCTAGTGTTTGTCTATTCGGGTGGAGGCTTATGTTGAACAGAATCCCAACTAAAGTAAACTTGAAATCCAATGGAATCTATTTCACTTATGTAAGTGTTTTGAACTAATTGCGTAAATAAAGCAAGAAATATTGTACGTATATCCAAATGAATCTTTAAAGAATATCAAAGTTTTGTCCTCTTATTTCTTCTCTTCTTCTCTTGTATATTTTCAACCTAATGGGATTGGATATTTTAGGAAGGAATAAATCGTGTAACTAATCAAATTTACTTAACGAAAGAATTGATTAGAATCAATTCTTTCGTTAACCTATTTATTCCTTCCTAACATAGACTAGATGTGAGCTATATGTAAGATGAAAACACAAGAGAAAATACACAAGAAAACAGCTTGATCTCTATCACTCTTATATTCTTCCTAATCATACAAATGTGTTCTTCACAAATAAGTCGTTCTATCATGATATCAGAGCGTATGGTTGATATTTGAAGCAACCGTTTACGCTTCATCATCTAATATGTCGCTCACTGAAAACAACAAGGAGCAACCGCCACATAATGTGGCACTGCTCGACCCATTTAATGCCGGCGGCTTGGACAATAATGTCCAGGCATCCATCCAACAGATTCACCCCTCAAACCAATTGAAGAATTATACAGCAAGCTACACAAAATTTGGCATGATATTGATCGCCAACAACCAAACCCAATGAAGTATGAAGAGGATATCGCCGCTTTCAACCGTATCAAATAGGAAAATAGGCTCTTCCAATTTTTGGCAGGGATCCGAGATGACTATGACACTGTCCGGAGGGACATTCAGGATCAACCTCTTCCTTCAGTTGAGGCGGCATGTGCCGCCGTCCGCCGTGAAATAAACAGGATTGAGATCCTCAATTCCAAACATCACAAGGAATTGGCGGGGGCTTTGCGGCAAAAAATTGGCCGGATTAGAACAAGAAATCTTCATCCCG
>JAOWBN010025191.1:0-10490 GCA_028565015.1 Pinguicula moranensis
AGAATACCTATCAGCCTGTTCTTTCTGATGTAAGAGAACCAGAAAATAAGTCTTCCTTTCCAAGTTCGCCAACTGAGATTGGGAATGCCAAGTAATCTTTCAGCTCGTTCCCATACTAGTTTGGCAATGTCGCTTGTGCAGAAAATATGATCCTCTGTTTCTATTTGCCTTTCTTCACAGCAATCGCACGCCGACACTAATTGAATACCCCTACGGCGTATATTGTCATCTACAGGCAAACACATATGCCATACCCGCCATGCGCAAAGCGCCATTTTTGGTGGAATAGCCTTGTTCCAAATATCCTCCAATTCTCTCTGACTTACCCCCCTTTCTTTGATCGCTTCTATGGCAGATTTGGTGTTAAATTTACCATGCTTGTTCGGGGTCCAAATATATATGTCTTCCTCACGCTCCTCATGGTTCGGTGGGACTTTAATCTTTTGAATCTCCTCACATAGTATTGTTCCCACTGCCTCCAGTGTCTGTCCTCGATTCCAATCATTTTCTATCCAAAATTCCTGTATTCTAGCCTCGCTGAGTGCCCTTTGGGGGCCTTGTAGTGCAAGCGGGCCAGATCCGATCCATTTATCGTACCAAAAGGATGAATTGCCTTTCTTTAGTATGATTGTGATGTTCTCCATCACTTCTTGTCTCATGCTCATTGCATATTTCCAGAATCTTGAATCTCCATTTCGCACATTTCTCATGAGAATATGTTCTTTCTTGTTATATTTTGCCCTGAAGAATCGCGCCCACAGGCTGGATTCTGTAATTAACTTGTAGCATAATTTCATGGCCATGCCTTTTTGTATCTCCTTTGGGTCTCGGATACCGAGCCCCCCTTCTTCTAGTGGTCTGCAGATTCTCTTCCATCCAACCCAGTGCATTTTCTTTTTTCCTTCTGCTTGTCCCCAGAGGAAATCCGCCATCCGGCGGCGGAGCTCGTCCAGACAGGCACGAGGGATTTTCATTACGGAGATTGTGTGGATTGGAATGCTAGATAAGGTATGACGAATTAGGACTACCCTCCCCGCTTGGGATATTAATTTTCCTTTCCAACCTGCTAGTTTATTCGTAATTTTAGTCATTAATGGCTCTAGCATTTCTTTTTTCAATCTTCCCGTGTACAAGGGGGCGCCCAAGTATCCGGTCGGAAAAGTTCCGAGTCTGAATCCTGTCGTGTTAATCAGCAGGCTTTTTCTCGAACCTCTAATTTGGTTGGACAAGAATAAGCTCGATTTTCCTTTGTTTACCTCTTGTCCTGACCAGGAGCAGTATTCTTCCAGAATTCGTATAAGGTTCTCCACTGATCTCCTATCACCACTTAGGAAGCATAAAATATCGTCGGCATACATGAGGTGTGAGACTACTGGGGTCCCTAGTGGTTGGCCGAAATGTTTTATCTTACCAGCTTTCACATCTCGATTTATCATCCGTGATAATGTGTCTTGTACCATTATGAAAAGAAGAGGAGATAGGGGGTCCCCCTGTCTCAGTCCCTGGCCCGAAGGGAAGAAACCGAGAGATGTACCATTCATCTGCACGGAGAACCATTGGTCTCGCACACATCTCATCAATGTATCTCTGTTTGTCCTGTCAAAACCTTTTGCCTCGAGCACTTGCTCCAGATTTGGCAAACACCTCTCAAATGATCTTATAAGTTATTATTAAGAAAATGTGGATTGAGGTATAGGGATTCTAGGGCATCGTCAACGAAGATTAGGGGAGTTTGACTTTTGAGGATTCTGTGGCGGAATGATGTCTTTCAGGCTGCGCGTGTGGCTCTTCTCGATGCGAATTCCGGCTTTGTTGAGCTCGGTGGCGGAGCGGATGATCTCATCGCCGTCGTGATCTGTGGCGGCAAATCTTTCGTTTTTCTTTTTATTTGAGAGGTGTTCGCCAAAACTATTGAAAAAAAATATTACAAAAATCAAGTAGCTGTTTGACACAACTTCTTATAAGCTCTTCTATCACTTGTGAAACATAAAACTTAAACATTTTGTTTATTTAGTTGTAGAAATAACTTTAGAAAGCCTTTTCAAATCGAAAGTAAATGCCATACACGCTTCTTTATCTTTATGATCTATCATTTGGAACCACCACCATCTTCTCCAGCACCATCATCGGAAGCTGATTCTCCAGTATCAACATATCCCGCGTTAGATACGGCACTAGATAAAGCCTTCCATGTCTGCTAAAAATGAAATCATTACAAGCATAATTTTCTTCATCACCATCACATTCCTCTTCCTCATCCCCTGTTCCTCTTCCCATTGTACTCCTCAGTATTTCAAGCACAAAACACTCATCCACGATCATCAGTTCCAAGAACGTGTCAATATCTCGCTACCATTTCGAATCCAGCCTCTCATAAGTCACATTGAGATCTTCCACGGCCGGAGTCAGCGCATCGACGAAGCTCTCCAGAGGCTTGTTGGCTTGCTTGAGTAAGTGATGTAGAGCACGGTGCTTGTTTCCTTCCATGGTGTAGAGATTCTCCACGTTGTAGTGGTAAGTGCCGAAGAGACAAACTGAGGCTTGTAAGAGCGCTTGTTGAGTTCGGTGACCGAGACATGGATTCTGTAGACAGGGGCATAGTCAACATTAATTCAAGGTGGCAAAGCCAAGAATTTAATCGAGGAGGGGTGAGTAAAAACAAATCTAAGTTTGTATGTAGAATTTATTTTAGAAAAAATATAGGGGGTTGAGGCTCCTTCCAACGCCCCCTGCTTGTATATGAATTGCTTGCTCCAACATGAAGATTGTGATAAAGTATCTGAGAAGGTGTTGAGCTCTTCTTGATTGATCATCTATTGTTTTTTTTTGCTGGACTTGATAACGGAAGTGGATCTGGGTGAGTAAATTTAACTAGGTTGCTATATATATGTATATTTGTTTCGTTTCATGCCTTGCTCACTGTTGATTCACTTTCAATTGGGGCTAACGCTAACAACCTGATACTAGGAAGTTTCCCGGATCATCAAATTTCAATTGAAGATTGAAATTAACTGAGTAGAAAATAAAATTTATTTTTAATCAATAAAATCATGAAATAGGATTGCAGAGATTCGTTGAATGTTTTCAAACAATTCAAATGAGATGTTCGTAATCATATTAACAAGGAGACTAAATGTGATTTCAGGTTTTGAATAGTTGGATTTCGAGTGACGTGTTGCAGCCTCTTTAACCAAAAGAGACAAATGTCTAAAAATGGTAGGGAGGAGGGACAATATAAAAACAGGTATCAATAAAAATGGGTAAATAACACCCAACTTGTTCTTTTTTGTTCTTCTTGGAAAACAGGAAACCACAAAAGGTGTGTGGAGGGGAGGGAGTAGCGCCCGAGGACATGGCCTACCAAATTTACATGTATAAATAAAAATTGGTAAATCTCACTTTTCTAATTTCATAATGCCCCTCTCTTCCTTGATTGAAAAATTCTTTGTTTTTTCCTGGGGGTCCTTGTTTTGCTAAGTCGTCACCAATGCGGTTGGCCTCTCCGCAATGAAGCCGCCGGGGTTGCATACATGTATTGAATTAAAAGTAAAAACTAGTCCCATACGCAAAACTTCTTCAAAATTGTCAAACTAAACAATGCGCATACCTTAAATTCAAAAATCTATATATAAAATAAAAAAGAAGAGGGAGAGAGAGACATGGCTGTTAAAACATTATCACTTACCCCAAAAAAAAGTTTGAAAAAATTATTGTACTTACTTTACAGTCCTAAATGATTAAGGAATCATATCTTTATCGCTTAAACGGAACACTTAGGATCTGTTAAAAATTGTGAATTTACCAAACTGCCATTAGTGATTGTGAAATTACATGCTTACCCTTAATGAAGTTTTAATAGAGACTGTTGATGAGTTTATTAATCGTGCGGTTGTGATGCATGCCATCTTAATCCGTGTGTTTCAATATGAGTTGTTATTAGCCGTTGATAAGAGTTAATCTAATGGCCTGCATGCATTCTCAAGAAACACAATTATATTTGATCTGAACCGTTGATTGTGAATATTATCGGATGGCTTATATTTGATTGATATGTGAGAATTGATCTCAGCCATTCAAAGATGAACAGATCTAACGGTCAGTGCTTTGACTTATGGAGAAGGATCGTGGACCGTTCGATTGATCACATTTTTACGGACAAGATTGAAAGTTGGAAGGATATATAAACTTTTGGCGTCTCGATCGACACAACTTCGACAATTCAGTTTCTCTCACTATACACGTTTTCTCTCGACTTCTCTTGTTCTCTCTCAAGGGTTTTCCGGTGAAACCTCTGGTTTTCCGACTTCCGAATTGATTTTGAGGCTCTCTTAGGGTCTGGTTGGAGGTGGTGACTTGTTGTCACTATTGATCTACAAGAAATTGTTCTTGTAATTTTGTTTCTTTCGGAGGTGTGTCTTTCGTTATAATGTGCTTTCTATTGAGTGCAAAGCCAATGGATGTACGGCTTTTAAGATCTAGGAGGGATTATGTTGGGGAATGGAACAGGAATTTGTGTTGGAGCTGTGCTATCTGACTACCTCGACGTGAAAATGTTAGTTCTTTCATTTCTCAATAGGTGTATCAGGAAACTTGGTGAAACATTTATGTAGAATCCTATGTTCATTAATGTTGTGCTTCATCATCAAAACGTTTGGCCTATGGATAAGTGCATTCATATTCGGCCTTAAGCATTAATTGGTGTTAATCATTAAAACACTTATGATGGAGAGGGGACTGACTTTGCTCACGAATTATTAGATGTGATGAAAATTACTTAGAGAGATTCTTCATTTGTTGTACATATAACATATTCATGGAGTAATGTGATAAAGTGATTTAGAGATCGCTCTTCAACCATCGCCACTTTGATCCCGCCCCTCGAGCCAAGATATGGTAGGAAGTTTTGGTTTCAGTACTTGAATTGTTTTTCACCCGGTTTCTTATAATGTTGTCTTATGCTAGTGCGACTAAGATTATGAGCATATCGAGAACTTTTTCCATGCATGATATCTGATTAAGAGTGAGGTGGCCACATATTTCACCTCTTGTCGAAAAATTACTACTCAGGCTGCAAATTCTGACAATGTTATTGAAAAATGCAGGTGTTCATGGTGCTTTAATATGCTATCATTCTCGTTGAACCTTTTCCAGTTTCTGTTTTACCTCAGAATATTTACTCCCTTGTTCAATGTTACTTTGCCCATGTGTGACCATTCCACAAGTCTCTTGTAGAACCTGAGCAACCTATTTGCAATTGGTATTACAATGCTAAGTCATGCATCAAAACAGCTTCCTTTTGATTCTCCTTGATGCATCAAAACAGCTTCCTTGCTGAAGCTTCATAAATTTCAGATAACCTTGAAGCATGCTAATTGGTGGTTTAAGTTTAACTAGTACTCAAGTAATTTTTCAATCAAGAAATGATGGAAGTGGATGGTATAACTTAGCTGTGACCCGAAGACTATTTCTACTCCTTCCTACAAGCAAAAGAAGCGTGGAGAGAATGGGGCGAGCAATTTTGCATTTGTCAATCATGGTTAGTCTGACATATGTGTATCTTCATGTACCTTAAAAAGTAAAAGGCTAATCCATCTAATCTAATCAAAGTATTGAAGTTCGGAACTTTATCCTGGTTTTTGTTGCACCAAAATATGCTATGCAGCTGAGATTGTGTGGAATGAGATTAGAAGAGATTGGATCGGGAATGCATCTCAGACGTCAGGATAAAAGATGAAGGACCAGATGATAAGGTACATTGAGTAACCCCTCTTTTCTGAAGTCCTTTGGTAACTGTAAACATTTTCTTGATCAATATTGCACGGAGCATGGAGCCACTGTGTAAAGACTATTTATACTCCATTTATAAAGCTCTAACAAAAACTTGGATATTTTCCATATACCAGACTAGATACGTTTCCTTGAACTTTTAGGATTTTGTTTTTCATTATGCATCTCATGATTCTAATGAAAGTTTGCTAGAGACAAGGGTACATATTAAACCCGCTCTGTTGTTCCGATATGGCTGCTCTGTTATGTTTTTCTCTTAAGGGTCTGTCAACTTGTTGTGTGCCATGTCATGCTAACATTGTATTAGGCTCCATGAATACGATCAAAAGGATGACATTTTGGTCATCTCTTTTGAGTGAAGTGTCAGAAAATTGCATGTTGATGCTGGTAATGTACTTATAAACGTTGTAGGAACTTCTTAGCCGACGTTATGTATGATGAGGGGCTTTTCGATTGAACAGTCTTGTTTGAGTTGCTTCCCAGAAACTGTTCTCTCCCCATTCTCCAATCTGATTATGTTAAAACAGAACAGAAGAGAAGACTCTTCATTTGGGATTATTTGAAACTCTTTGTGCTTGTTTGTCCGAGGATTTGTAAACTAGTCATCTATAAATGTAATTTGCTGACAACTTAGCTGGACTTGTACTCTCATCTTTTTGGTTCAATAGAAGTCAAGTATATCATTTATTGTACATGGAATTTGATGCAATTGAATTTAAGAAAATATAATGGTTTTTATTAGACCGACCTGACCGATTTATGATGGTTCCTGTTCCGGCTGAACCGGAACCGGAATTGCCAGTGGTTCGGTTAATCGGCAATTCAACCGATTTGGAATTAAAGGTTAGATGGTTCCCAATACCAGCACAGTTTTGGCTATTTTTCCCAAAAAAATTTAATACCAAAAAAATGAAAAAATGGGGAAGTTGAAAGGAGTAGAACTAGTAGGAGTTATAACAAAAATATGAGATTATTAATTTTCAAAATAAATAAATAAATGAGATTATTAATTCGTCCAACTCTTTTCTTTTCATAAAAGTCACAGGCATGAGGGGTGCCATTCGATGGGAGGGCAACATCCTGACCTTAACGTTACAGTAGGGTTGAAATAAGTAAAAGTTCATATTTTTTATATTCTAGACTAGAAATTATTTATTGTTTATATTTATTTAATTTTAAACAGATTAACGGAAACAATTCATTTTTCGTTCATTCGGATAGCCAAGTTTCAGTTTTCATCCTATGGTATTGAAAATGTTACTTATGGTCCCGTAGAATTCAATATATTGCTTTTTTTGGTCCTGACTTTGTTTTATTCTATTACTTTATTTTTTTTTAAATCTAAAATGAAACGAAATAAAATAAAAATAAAACACAATCGTCGCTCGGTCAAGGTTAGGTTATTCCTTGTATTGTATATGCACATCCTCTATAGCCATCTCTTTCCTCTGACAAACCAGAAATCAACCCTAACCGCACACCCAGACACAGATTGAATCTCTCTTCCGTTTCTTAAAGAAAAATCTGAAGAGAAAAACGATGACGGGAAGTGGTGGGAGAAGAGACGGGTTTGTTCTAAAAATTCGAATCGAATTGTCTTTTTTATTTATCATTGTGCTTTAGTTCAATAGTTATTTTATGAATTTTCCTCTCTCTTCACAGAATGAAAATGAAAGCGGCGTTCCTCATCTAATCATTGACGAGGGGCACTGTCGATTGGACGAAAGCAAAACGCTGTTCCTCTTCGTGTTCAGCTTTGATCTTGGACTTGACATAACTTTGTCGAATCCACCGATTAATTGCGTGCGATCTCCGTGATCTTACACAGAAGCAGAGTGAAAGAGACAGAGATTTCAGGGCAAAAATCGCCCCTTCTTTTCTTTTTAGTTTTTCCGATTTATTTCAATCTTTTCTGATTTTCCTCTTAACTTACAAAAACGTGTCTATCACTTATTTATACAAGAAAACGTAATAACCGCTCAGTGCCATCCAACCGTCCAATTCTAATCTGGATCGTACGGCCACGACTTGTTCTCAGCTGCCAGCTCATCCTTGCCCAACTGTCTTGCGCGTAACTGCCGTTCCCGCCATTCCTGTTCATCGTCTTCAATCACCGAACAGAGCAAGCCAGAGCAGCACTCCTCCGTAGTCGTTTTATCATCAGCTTTATCATCAGAGTTCAACAGCCTCCCCTCAAGATGAGCATCCCAAAGGCTCATCTTGGAGAGAATACTACGAAGATTAGCGGCCGGCAGAGCTTTAGTGAAAACATCTGCAAGTTGCGAGTGGGAAGGAACGAACACAGGCAAGATGAAGCCAGCTTTATACTGATCCCGCACAACGTGGCAATCGATTTCGATGTGCTTGGTCCGTTCATGAAAGACGGGGTTCGCTGTGATGTCTAACGCAGCACGACTGTCACAATGCAGCCGGATCGGAAGCAGAGGCGGGCAGCGAAAATCCTGAAGTATGTAAGAGATCCACTGGATCTCACGGACAGTAGACGCCATGGCACGATACTCGGCTTCAGCGGAGGAGCAGGAGATAGTGGTCTGTTTCTTGGCCTTCCAAGAGACCAAACAGTCGCCGAAGAAGACACAATATCCAGTGACCGAATGGCGAGTAGTCCGGCAAGTACCCCAATCCGCATCACAATAGGCAGAGAGCTGGGAGCAGGCAGTACTGGGATAGAACAATCCAAGAGAAACATGGCTCGAAAGATAGCGCAACAAGTGCATAGCAGCCCCCCAGTGTGAGTCGTGCGGGCTGTGCATAAACTGACTAAGCTGTTGCACCGGATAGCTAAGATCGGGCCTGGTGTAATTCAAATAAAGCAGGCGTCCTACCAAACGTCTGTACTTCTCAGGGTTGTGATACAAAGGAGAGGAGTCAGAGTCCTCTGCATCAAACTTCAATCCAGGTGGAAATGGTGTAGTTGCACCGCGGCAGTCTAACATGTTGGTATCAAGCAGCAAATCACGAATATATTTCTGTTGGTTGATGTACATACCAGAGGAAGATCGTGCAATCTCCATCCCAAGAAAATATCTGGCCTCCCCCAGATCCTTTACCGTGAAGGCATCATCCAAAAATGCTCTGACTTTGTCCATTTCTACCAGACTAGTTCCAGTGAGTAGCAGATCATCAACATACACCAGAAGGAACAAGTGGCAGTCGTCCTGGTGCAGGATAAAGAGACAGTGATCATGGTAGGACTGATGAAATCCATACTGCAACAGCTTGGATGTAAACTCCACATTCCATTGCCGGGAAGCCTGTTTCAGGCCGTAGAGGGACTTAAGGAGGCGGCAGACCTGCCCCTTTTTGGCCTTGGTATATCCAAGGGGAGGGTGCATGTACACTTCTTCATCAATGGTCCCATGGAGGAACGCATTATTGACGTCCAGTTGTTGTAGTTTCCACCCCTGAGAAGCAGCAAGTGCTAGAACAAGCCGGACAGTCACCACCTTAGCCACTGGACTAAAGATCTCGCCATAGTCTTCCCCTGCCACCTGTGTGTATCCCTTAGCCACAAGACGAGCTTTGTAGCGATCAATGGTACCATCTGGTCTGCACTTGACTTTATACACCCACTTAGAACCAACAGCTCGTTTATCAGGTGGCAGATCAGTCAGTTCCCAAGTATGGTTCTCCTCAAGCGCAGAGATCTCACTGTCCATGGCCTCTACCCATTTCTGATTGTTACGAGCCTGATTGAAGTGTTTAGGTTCAACCACAGCAGAGATATTTGCAAGGAAGGTGCAGTACTGTCCAGTGAAGTGGCTAGAAGCTGCAGAAGGATGAGCTCCCGCAGCATCACCAGACAAGGCAGTGTGAAAATCATCAAGCCAGGCTGGCACAGTTTTGTGTCTATGACTTCTCCTCACTGGACCTTGATCATTTCTGGGAACTGGTAGGGTTGATGTGTCAGTGTCAATGTTGTCTGCAGGCATAGGACATGTGAGATTGCAAGGATGTTCAGCATCTGTAGAGTCAGAGGGAGTATGAGCTGCAGGAGGCTGAGCATGGTGATCATCCAAGTCAGCTGAATCAAAATTTGGATTCATGACCACTTCATTGTCAACTGGTTCCCCAGGAAATGTGTCCTCATGAAACAAAACATCGCGGGACACAACAATCCTATTTTCCGAAGGCAGAAATACCTTGTAACCTTTTTGTCCTATTGGATATCCAACAAACAGACCAGCAGCAGATCTAGGATCAAGTTTATCCTGCCCAGGGCCTTTATGGAGCACAAAACATCGACACCCGAAAGTTCTTAGCCCAATGAGATCAGCAGGATGGTTGTGCAGGACCTCAAAAGATGTCTGCCACCCCAAAGTCTTACTTGGCCACCGATTACAGAGATAAGTTGCAGTCAAGACTGCTTCACCCCAGAACTTCTTTGCCAAATTAGCATGGATCAGAAGAGAACGAGCAATCTGAAGCAGTGTACGATGCTTCCGTTCAACCACTCCATTCTGCTGCGGAGTATAGGTGCAACTCCTCTGATGCACAATTCCAAGTCTGTGGAAAAGAGCATCACACTGACTGTTGAGAAACTCTGAGCCATTATCTGAACGAACAGTCTTGACAACCGTCTGATACTGAGTCATAACTTGATGTAAGAACCCTTCTATCAGCAGATGTACCTCATCTTTGTGTTTAAAGAGAAAGGTCCAGGTGCATCTTGACCTATCTTC
>JAOWBN010025202.1:0-10490 GCA_028565015.1 Pinguicula moranensis
ACACTTATTTCGTAATTCGAGGTTATTAAAAGCAGATTATAATTTTAATAAGGCTGCGCAAAACGGGCCCTTAGTCTAGTTGTTTGAGGTGGTGGGGGTGGCCCCATCCTCTCGGCCTATCCTCACCCCTTTGCCTCTTGCATCTCACGTTTGCCTATCTGATGTTTCTAACGCAAATATTTGGAAAAAAAAAATTATTTGTGGTGATAAAAGTCAAAATTGCTCATTTTTCAAAAAAAATTGAAGACGTTATCATCGTTTTTGAGAAAAAATAGTCAAATTTTCAGATTTTTTGAAAATCTAAAAAATATTTTGGATGATAATCAATGAAATATTTATAAAAATTTCAGGGCAAAAATTCAATTTACATGAGTGGTGGGTGGGATGACCCCTCATCCATGCCCATCCACTCGCTCTATTGCCCATTGCCCCACGGTAGCCTATATGATATTCCTAATGCACATATTGAAAAAATATTGTCATGATAAATAGTCAAAATTGTTCATTTTTGCCAAAAAATGATTACTAAATAACTATTTTGAGAAAAAATAGTCAATTTTTTAGAATTTTAAAATATCTGAAAAATAGATGGTGATAAATAAAATATTTATATAACTTTTAGAGCAAAAATAAAATTTACGTGGGTGGTGGAAGTGTTGACACTCCACCCACCCCCAGGCACCTTGCCGATGACCTACATTGTATTACTAATGCACATATTTGAGAAATTGATTGTGATGATAAACTACCCTTCATGATGTCTTATCTGATATTCATAATGCATATATTTGAAAAAAATATTTATAATGATAAATAATCAAAATTGTTTATTTGTGCAAAAAACTAAAGACCATCATAGATTTTCAGAAAAATAGTCAAATTTTCAGGCTTTTTGAAAATTTAAAAAATATTTTGAATAATAATTAATTAAAAGTGTATATAATTTTTTAGTGCAAAAAATTAATTTATGCGGATGGTAACCCCTTATCCCGGCCCATTCACAAGCCCATTCGCCTCTTGCCCCTCACGATAATCAATCTGATATTCATAATGCACATATTTAAAAAAAAACTTATGATGATAAATAGTCAAAATTAAATACTTAGAATTTTTGGCTTCTTGCTATGCTACAACAAAAATCAATTTATTGGTATATATTCATAGAAAGATAAATGAATAAATCCATCTATCATTTATATCTAGAAATGGATTCAAATTAAATGATTGTGCTTAGCCCCCTTGCTCGCAAAACTGATCTGCTGCAATGGATGGTAGAGGGTCCGTAGTACCAGAAGCACTGGAGTAATCCTGTAGCTTAGGGGGTTTCAATCCAGATTCCAGACTCTTTCACCCCATCTTCGCCCAGGCTAAAATGGCTTTAAATTAATCATTTTTGCAAAAAATTGCACGTTCATCACAGATTTTAATAGATAAATTTTTAGTCTGAAAAATGTTTCAATTTGTGACTAATAAAATGTTTATATAATTTTTCGAACAAAAAATCAATTTACGTGATTTGTTAGTATGGCGACCCTTGTCCCGACCCATCCACCCGCCCATTTGCCCTTATCCGTTACGATGGTGTATCTGATATTCCTAAGGCACATTTTTTTATTATAAGTGCTTGAAACAGTCAAAATTACTCATGTTTGCAACAAAATTGAAGACTAACCATCATTGATTTTGAAAAACATTAGTCAAATTTTCATATTTTTGAAAAATCTAAAAACATATTTCATTGAAACATTTATATAATTTATACTACGTGGGTGATGGGTGTGGATACCCCTCATCCCGACCCATCCACCAGCCCCATTTGTCCTTGCTCACAATGATTTATCCGGTATTCCTAATGAACATATTTGAAAAAAAATATTGTGATGATAAATCCATGCACCCCTTTGTCCTTTCCTCTCACGATGATCTATTTGGTATTTAATGCACATATTTGGAATATAAAATATTTATGATGATTAATATCAAAATTGCTCATTTTCACAAAAAAATTGAAGACTAACCACGAATTTTGAGAAAAATTAGACAAATTTTCAAATTTTAGTAAAATCTAAAAGATATTTAATGTGATTAATAAAAAGTTTATATAATTTATAATAAAAAAAAATTCAATTTACGTGATTGGAGGATGCGATGACACTCTCATCCTTGTTCATCCACCTGCCCATTTGCCGTTGTCTCTTACTATAACCTATTTAAAAAGTAACTTTTTACCCAGTATATTCTTTACTAAGTTGGGGTTTGATGTACGCGACCTTGCCCTTGTAATTATACAAAGAGGCCGTTTCTGTTTTGCGACCCAAGCAGATATCGATCCCTGAACCTCATAATTGTGAAATTTAGTTGCTCACCACTTGAGCCACAAGGACTTGACTATTTAGTATTCCTAATTCACATATTTAAAAAAATACTTGTAATGATAAATAGTAAAAATCAAACGCCTCTACATAAAGGTAGGCAAATAATTGAACTGGACTTGGCCAACTTATTTTTGACATATTAACGGACTAAAAAAACACTAGCCCAACCAGCCTGTTTAGCCTAAATATGCCTGGCCCAAAACGGGTTCACATGGACCCATACAAGCCAACCCAATTTTTAAAAAAAATAATTTATTTTTATTATTTTTAATTAAACGGACAAACTGGGCACTACACTGACTATATCCCGAAGGACCATGACCCCTCAAAGGAGGCCCTGACTACCTCGATATCCTTTGGGCCCACCGACTAATTCAGAGATGACAAACTGGGCACCTATCCAAGGTCAAAATTTGAACTTGCCCTAACAGAAAAAAAAGGGTAAATCAAGCCAATACCTAGTTTTAGACTGACAAGCCAGGTCCGAACTATGTAACCTAACTTAATGCCTACCTCAATCTATGCATAAGTTCGTGGTTTTATTTATTATGTTTATTATTCAAGTAAAGTATCTATATACACTAATTAATATTGAATCGAGTAAAACATTTCCGGTTCAAAGCTGTCAAACATTATTAACCTGAATCCAGATGAGAGTTTCCCAGTATCCGCTCGATATTGATCCACTTCCATGTCAATTACGAAGCTAAATCTTCTGTTTTTCATGTGCTCCAAGAACAATCCACTTCTAGATGCTCTCCCTCAATCTTTCTCTCCATCAAATTCTTGTCATGAGAGTAAAAATTACCATCAGGTTACTTCATGACCGAACTCCAATCACTTAGTAATATAACCTTCCCACTTAAATTTCTCTGTTTCTAGAGTATCTGAAGGCCTAAGGTCACTGCATAGCAGTAAAGTTCTCCATGGTTCTTGCTGAGTGCACTCCTCCATATGCAAGAGTAAGAATATGACATTGACTGCATTTATTTACATCATCTTCACCTAGCGATACACATCAACAAGAATTGGTAGTTCATAACCCCAAATCCCAAATGATCAGATACCAGAAGAAATTCAGAGGGGGATACATCTGGCAAAACATGGTAAATCAGTAGAAGGCAGCATAGCCTTATTTACACAGGATAACGCTGTTCCTTAACCATGGCCTGTCAAGTAAAAAGTCTTCCAGAAAGCTGTCTTTTAGCTAAGTGCAGTAATCCACAGTCAAGTATGTTCTACCTTTTACTGAACATTACCTAAGATCACCCCTGAAACTATTATCAATGACCATCAGAGGCTAGTTTTTATGCCACAGAGCCCAATGGAACCACCCAACCAAAATGTTAACCACCAGTCCACCAATAGTACTTAAAACAACAAAGCACCATAATGACAACTCTTACTTCAACCAATTTGGCTAACAGACGTAACGAGAAAAGGGAATCCCACAAGAGAATACGCCATTGCTGCTAGATAAATAGTATGACAAGCATTGCCACACTATGTCATTAAAGTTTCGAGGGTTGAATTCCCACAAGATTAGATCATTCAGAGAATCATCAAGCTTAGGAAACATAGGAGGAAAACTCGTGTCACGGGGCAACAAGGTCGCATTGCCACAATGAGTTGTTCAGGGCCTCAGAGATTTTACAAATAGATGAAACCATTAGCACAAGGATTCAAATAAACCCTTGACACATGGGCACATGATGTAGCAGGAAATGGTATTGAGAAAAATCCAGTTTCAGTTTCCAAGACTGTACGAATAATTTTGCTCCAACTTCTTGTTTCAATTCAATTACTCTACTGTGCAATACTGAATACCTCCCCAATAAAAAGCTTGACCAATTTAGTCATTGAGACATTCGCTCAAAAACTTAACAGCAATCTTGAGGCTTAGAGAAATTGCTTTTTGCACATGATGTTGTATTCAGGACCAAAAAGGACAGAACAACTCAGAATCTACTTCTTTTCACTCTAGAATCATTGAACTCATTATCATGCCAAACTCGCTCGGTGGGTCGGTAATCTCCATTCTCATTCTCTTCAATATCCCTCATTCGCCTTGCTACAAGCAATGCTTGATGCTTTGTGCCCCCATCAAATTCCCTTTCTCGAACATTAATTCTTTCACCAAATCCTGTATCTGAATCTGGGTAGAATTGGTAAGGCGAATGAAAGCTAAAGCCATCATTGTCATTGCTACAACTTGGACGAAATGAACCAACAGGTTCCCTTCTCTTAATGAACTTTCTTCTCCCATCCATGCTTACATCAGCATGACACTCATGAAATTTACCAGAATCCAACGGCCCATTAATGTACTCCTCTCCATCTGCTACTGCTCGAGAGTCTAGCATATCCATTCTCCTAGAACTTCTAGAGAAAACTTGTGGAGGAGAGCTGCTTTGATTGGAATATGCGGACCTAGGATGAACATTGTCCCTTTCAGATCCCAAATCCCTGAAGTCATTGGAATGACGTGCAGCATAGGTGGGTGACCCCCGCCTTCTAGTACCCATTTCATCACGAAAGCATGCACGATCAGGAGACCTAATCCTTCCTGTCCTATAAATAGCTGGAGACTGATGCTCAGACAATCCTTGAATCCCATTGGAAGGTCTTTGAGGAGATGACCAAGGACCAGGTGACCGTGTACGGGGTCTAGTTGGTGATTTTGAACGAATACGAACGTAACCTTTTCTTTGCACTGCAGAAAAGTTCCTGTTCCCCCGCATTGGTGGACCATCAAACTCATCATATATAGCTTGTGGACCCCTATACACAGGACCGGTTATATCATCTGATTGAGGCCTCATAAACTTTCCAACACGTCGAAATTCTACCATGCTAGAACCATCTTTAGTGGTGCATCGATTTGGAATTATATTCCTGGGAATTCTCTGAAGCATTTTGAATTCCATTGATTCTCGATCATTTCTACCTACAGGTGAAAGCCTCCGCAAGGATATATTGCGCTGTGAAGCAAATTCATCATTCATTGCCTTCCGTCTATTACTACCCAGAGAAGTACCATCCTTACGAGTGCTGAATCCATTGCCTTCTTGCTGAGTATCAGACATTGAATAAGCATGCCTACGTCTGATGACAGGATTATTAGAGGATCCATAAGAAGTTTCAGACGCAAAGTTATGACCAGGGTGCCATTCACGGTGTAAGGTGCCAAATCGGTTAGACATTTTTCCCATTCCATCGACGAAACTTGGTCTCGAACTCCTGAGTTTCTGTTCATGGAATCTATCTTTACCATTTTTTTTTGAACCATCAGGATAAATGTCATCTCTGTAAAATAAGACAGCAAAAGAAATATGAAGGACACTTTACGAAATCATTGCAGCAAAGGAAAAAATGTGCCTGAGATATATACATATACATATATATAGTCACATGTAATAACCTTATCCCCCAGGATTGTAACTCTCCATCAATATCTAAACATCTTTCCTTTTCATTTCTTGATGGCAGCAACCTGTTCTGGATAGCTCTTCTTTTACCAGGAGTTGGTGCAACATATCCACGTGGCAAATTAATGATACGTCTCTTATTGCCTGTAATATGGACATCTTTATCTTTAGCATGGCCATCCAAAGATGTTTCCACCTTACACAAAGTTGGGTCATGTTCTCCTGAGTTATTTTCTTCCAACAACTTATCAGTAGCCATAACACTTGGTTCAGTCTCAATACAACCCCTATCATTAGTTGGTCCATAACAGGAGTGTTCCTCTCCGTTCCTCTCCTCAACATTCTTCATTACTGACAGATCAAATCTTCTATCTGGAGTAGCATTAAGGGATGCATTATCATCAGCCTCGTCTGGCTCCTTGTGAGATTTGTGCATATAATTAATTTCGTTTTCAAGCTCATAAGTAACCTGATCACAATCTTTGATTGGGTTGCCTGGAGAGTCACCACAATTCTCTTTTACAGCCTCTTCCCCATTAGCATCATAAGAACCAAGGTCTGGATCACCTATGATAGCAGGAGGTTGAACATTTTGAGTATCATATTCTACACATTGCAAATCCTGGGTCTCCTTTCCCTCGGTAATTGGGTCCGCTGCTAAATGTTGTGGAACCTCACCATCCTCAAGTTCTACATCAACCTCATCACAAGAATTTTCTCGCATATCGACCAATGCATCAACAATACGATTTTCCTGTAATTTGCAATCAGATTCAAAAGAATCACCTTTGAGCATTTCAGTTGATATATTAATCGTTTCTTCAGCTTTAACAGCCACTTCACTTTTCTGGACAGATTCAATGGGATGTTCAACTGGAGGTAACTTGAATCTATTATCATCTATCAAACTTGAAACCCCTGCCATGCATGGACTTGATTGGTTGTAAACCTGGCTTGAAGATACAGAACCCACATTCATAATCTGTTCATCATTAGGGACAGTGGGATGTGACGCTCCCTTATGAAATGAATGTTCAGACTGATTCAGAAGATCTCCATTTGTAGTCACTTCTGAACAAGTTTGCAGCACAGAAATATGAGAATCCTGAGGCATCAAAGGCTCTGGAAGAGCAGAAGTAGATGCAGAGCTCTCTTGGTGCTGCATAATCCTTGAAACAAATTGAAAAGTTGTTGTTTCAGGCTTGCAGTATCCAGCATTATCCAACTGAACAACTTCAGACTTAATTGGTCTATCGCCAATTAATCCTAGACTAAATGAAGGATTCAACACAGTTTCTGGAAGGGAGGTATTGAGCATGTCACTCTTTGTTGGACTAAGATTTACTCCAACATTGCTGCTAGAACAAGCATCTATGCTACAATCAAGTTTCAGATTGCCGTCAACAGGTTCAGATTTCACTGTCCTGTTTAGATTCAAGTCTGACATATGTACTTGATGCGAATTTAAGTTTGGACATCCAATTGAGAAAACTGATTTATTGGAAAAAGAAGAATGTTCCTCACTGGCATCCAATTTAAGAGCAAGGGAAGTGTCAGTTTTGAAGTTCCAGTGAGGTAACATCAAAACGTTAGGAAAATTCACCTTATCGTTTACCAAAATACCTTTTCCTTTGTTGGAACTCAGAACGGCTGTGCCCCCAGAACTCAAATAAGATTCATTGTCAAAACAACAACTGGTTTGTCTGGAAATTCCAGTATCAGCCAGTCTGCAAATAGAAGCTTTGCTAACAGTGGAGCCCTCCCATACATCCATAGTTTTGTTCAAGTCCCAGCTTGACCGACTACCACAGACTTCACCGTTGGCATTATCAAGAGCAACATCAATAGCATCATGTCGAACAAGATTTTCATTACTTAAAGACAAACTCAACAAAGAAGGATCTGAGTCATCACGCTTATGGGAAAGCACATCGGGAAGGACAAATTGCTTTGGTCCTAATGACAGTTCTATATTCATTGAACCCGTGGATGATCCATTATAGCAGTTGCCTTCAGCTTTCCCACTAGATATTTCCTGCTTCACCTTCATTGCTGGAAGACTAATAGAACTTTCAGGAAATTCCGTCTCTGTATGTTTTTCACTTGACAGGAGGTCCATCTTATTTTTCGCATCATCAGCAGGCCTTAAAGTCGCGATTTCCTTGCCTTCTTGGAACTTGAATTCAGAATTCTTCGCATTAGCAAGTTCCAATTTAGGATCACCAGCCGTTTGTTCCAATTCTATACTTGTAGTACCAGCTTCTTCTTCTTTTAGTTTTACACCAGATATCTTCCCATCAGATTTACCATTAAAAGCTGCATCTTTTGAACCAGTATCGGGTAACCCTTCATTGCAAACATCTGATTCCTGTATGTCCTTTGGATCATTGTCCTCAGATCTCGAAGGGTTTTCTTCTTGAGAAGGTGAAGCCAGCTGGCTTGACGGAAATCTTCTTTTCTTAATAGGTACGGTACTGGGAACATTAATAGACTGTATGTATAGCTGTTGTTGATGCTGCCCGGAAACTGTCCCAGGCTGTATATTACGGCAAATCTTGATCAGCATCAAATTCAAAAATATTCTTAGAACAATAAAAACAATCTGAAAGCGGATGAAAAAACCTCTATTTTTCCTGGAATTGGCATGAGTCACAAGCAGAAAGCCCCTGAAAATAGTAGGCCCATCAATCAGAAAAATCTAAAGCAAATACCAATAGAAAACTACCTCTAAAGGAAAATAAACAACTTTTTTGAATCATCCTTTTGGTCTCTTACAATGTAAAATAGAAACAATCCCCCAAAAAACCCAATTGATAACATCTTGACCTCACGCAAGTAACACGGTACAAAATTTATTACGCGTCCAGTAGAAGTTTCCAATAGGGACCAGAGGACAGTAGGCAAAAAGGGGGAATGAACAGAAAAATTGCCGACAAGTGTGTTTCCACCCTACCGAAGTAATGAACCCCATTAACATCAAAATCTCATCAGAATCTTCATCGCAGAGAAAAATTAATACCAGTTGTAAGAGGAAGATTATATATTTCGTCTCAATAGAACTGATTTATTTATTTTTTAATTCCCAGGTTAATCAACAACTAAAATCCCATCCCCATAAAAGCAACGGAGTCCATAAGCGGAAACCACGAAAGCACCATACACGAAAAAGGAAAATAAAAATAAAAATAAAAATATCCAGATCAGTAACGACATACAGTCGGCGCTTGATTCCAGAAAACGAAGCAATAAGCACGCACTTGAAAATAACCCAAACATACAAAAAATCCTGTATATCACCAGAGAAAATCACCTAAAGAAAACCGGCCAGAATCACCTACAGGCTATAACAGGCACCAAAAAAGTGATAAAATTTCCCAGAAAAATATGGTCAACAGAATGGTACTGAGGAGGAAATCGGAGAAGAAAAGAGAAGCGAAGACTGACAAGAGGTGGTTTCCTAGGAACCTTTGCAATAATATATAATTGTAAATCAATAATTGACGAGTGTGAATGATAATTGGTGTTAGGTTAGCTTTAGTAGTAGTAATGGTCGACTTGGTATTTTGGTAATTCGTTCGAAGGCCACGAATTCTGCGACTTTTATTTACTGCGATTTTAAAATTCCCCTTTAAGATTTTAAAAATTTTAGTTGGAACCACGAACTATTTTCATTAGCAATTTTTCTATCCGATATAATTTCGAGAAATAATATAGCGCATGAATTTGACACAAAAAAAATCACAAGAATAATGGTTCCACGTGTTTAATACTAATTTTAACCGTTCATCTTATGTTAAACACATGAGGATTGATGTTAAGGTCCATTATTCTTGTGATTTTCTTGTATTAAATTCGTGTAATATATAATTTCTCATCTCATTATGAAAAGTTGACGAAATTTTTTTAAATTATTCAAACAAATAAGTAAAAAAAAAGTTTTCTCTAAAATATTTTTGGGAGAAATTCTACTTTAGGTTGGGTATGGTTCAGGATTGGACTGACGGGTCATGTTCCTGTTTTAGACCTAGACTCACACTCTTCGTATCGTAGATCTGAAAGATTATTGGTAGAAAAAAAAAGAATAATAAAAAATTAAGAAATCTTGCAAAGCAATTAATAGCATTATGAATGATGCATACCTCATTTTTTAAGAGCAATATTCGAATCCCAATACCATAAAAAGTGCAGAATTAAAAATAATACAATATATTTTTTTGATAAGTAAATATTAAGACTCAAATAGTCAAAGCATTGACCTTTCAAACACATATAAGCCACATCCTGAAAATGATACAGCGGACACTTCTTGTTTTGCACTGCGCAAGACAGAAAGAAATTATCAGAATACCCCTGTGTTGGATTCCGTGCCAGTGTTTAACACAGGGGTATTCTGGTCAATTCGCAATTTCTTGCGCAGTGCAAGACAGGAAAGTGTCCTGCGCTAAATGATTTCTCGCCACATAAACCATTTTCACCACTAGCTCAGTAAAAGTCCTGGCCTTAGAGATTCAAAATTCTGACCATATTCTTGTTTACAATAAATAAATGTGAGTTATGATATGGTTGGTTGTAATTGCTTAAGGACCTATTTTGCGCAGATTTCTTAAAATTATAATTGGCTTATAAATATTTTTTTTCAAAAAATGAGTGTTTTGTGCAGCCAACCTTCTACTACTTCTTCTTATTT
>JAOWBN010025213.1:0-10489 GCA_028565015.1 Pinguicula moranensis
AAATAGTAATCTTTTAAGTACTTGCGCAAAACACCACCCCTTTTAAAAATAAGAAGAAGTAGTAGAAGAAGTAGAAGAAGGCCTGCGCAAAACAGGGCCATAATTAATATCATTTAACCTTCTTCGTATCCCAATCTAGCATATTGAGATAGTTTGTCATCTTCTTTTGATATATGCAAAAGATTTGTTGTACCGAAGATCATGATCTTCGTGAACTTTGATCAAAGGTTTTTTCATGGTCTCTTAAAATTGTTAAAGTGGTGACTCCTTTATTGATAACTCACAATCCTTTCGTACTTTAAATCACTCCCAAAACTATCCATTTTTACCCATTTATGGTGTAACAACGAATAGAATCAAAGAGTGGCATTCATACTCAAGATCTCGATGGTGATCTCAAGTTTAAGGATCACTTACACTTACTCTTCTTTAGAGTATTATCTATTGATAATATAGTGACCTCTAATCGGGTCATTCTGATGTAGTTATCAACTACAAGCATTCATATTTTTAGCTTAAGTGTCGCAAAACTATAGTTAATGAAATCAACCACTTTCTTATGAAGGAATTGGATTAGAACATGTCAACCTATCCGTATTACTGATGACATGTCTCACTAATACTACGGTTAGGGATATTTAGCATTGATAACTTTATTAGAGTGGTCTCATCATCACGACACCTTTGTGATACATTCTAAATTTATCAATACTAAGCTTCATTATTTGATATGCTATAATAAAGCAAATAAATAAACAAACAATTAAGATTGCTACAAATCATATACATAAATATAAAAGTGTTATTAAATAGACTCTATGTGATTGGCTTTAGTCACAACACTAACAGATCAGACCTGCAAAAGCTGACATATCACACAGTACAAATGTCCTACTTGCAGCAGCAAGAGATCTTAAGATTGTAGTCCACATAGAATCGAAAGGATAATTAACTTGAAATTTTAGAGTCGTTAGTTTTTAAAACGTCCAAATGTGATTAAACTTGAATCTATTGTTATGCTTCAAGTTTATGAGTGTTAGAATTTCTGCTGATGTAGATAAAAGTGTTTTTGAACCTCGGAGTTGAAACATAAACATTAAACCAATTTGGTAATGCACTTTAACTGTTATTGTGGTTGTGGTTTAGATGGGTTGTAGTTGATTCTGGTTTTAGACCATGGAGGTTAAGTGGTTTGTTTGGGAAGGACCGGAAGGCATTAGTTGACATTATTAGAAAGGAAACCTTAACTTTATTTTGAATAGAAAAATAAGGAATTCCGAATGATAAGGGAAACATACCAAATTAACCTTATATTTAGAATAGAAAAATATTCTGGAGGAGGAAGAGCAGTAACGGCGCCAGAATTGGAGCAGAAGTGATGGAGACAAAATGTATCGTAACGGCTCTAATACCAAATTGTTAAATGAAAAAATGGAGAAAGAAGCTTTTGTTATTGATATAAAATTGTTACAACACGGAGAATACATATATAAGCTCGGATTTGTGTTAGGTGGTAATCTCCACGTGAGTCCACCTAACACTATCTGACAACAAGATGTGTGAAGGCTATTTTTCTATTTATAAAGGAATTCATTATCATGAAAGGATAAAGTACCCAAGGATGCACCTAGAAGGAGACACCGATTTGTGGTTCTGAAGTTTGAAGTATAACTAACCAAAGAGTTGGGATGAATTTGTAGCAGCAGTACTTATAAGGTTTCATATTACTAATTCTAACACTCTGCTTGAAGAATTTATGTGTTTAAAGTAGGGTAGCCAAGAATCTCTGCAGGATCTATTGAGGCGCTTTGATACGATCTCCTCATCCATGATGATCTCACACCCAAAATTTGATGAAGATTTTTACAAAGAGAAGTTTATAGGATGCTTACAAGTAGAGCTCAGATCTGCCGTATCTGCTTTGAAACCTAAGACACTGCTGGAAGTTATTGTAGCGGCTAAACAACAAGAGTTTACAGTAAACTCCTTCATTGACAAGGTGGTCTCAGGAGCGACCTTGAATTTGAACTCGAGGACGCCTCTCAAACCAACTATGAAGATACAAAGTCAAGAGAAGCAGCTTGTGCCGCCAAGGTTGGATAAAAAAACCTTTTTTTAAATGCGAAGGTCCTTATGGTCCTGGTCATCAATGCCTTACTGAAATCTATGCTATAATTGCTGATGATGAGTGTGTCCCTAAACAACTAGATACAAATATGTCAGAAGGAGTAACTGAAGAGAAAATTTGTGATGATTGCCCTGATGAAGGAACCTTATCTCTGAATGCCATAGCTGGCAATACTGGCCTGGATACCTATAGGATTAGAGGAAACTGCAAAGGAGAGCCATTGCAAATTCTTATAGATGGTGGCATCTCTCAATTTGCCAACATAATGAGATGTGAATTGGAGTATGTGAGGCCTATGGATGTGGAGGTGGCTGATGGGGTTAAAAATGTAAGTAATTCTGAATGCAAGAATTTTAAATGGTTTATGCAAGGGAGATAGCTCGTATGCAGCCCTAGACTTTTCCCTCTCAGTAGTTATGACTTGATAATTGGAGGGGATTGGCTCAAAGGATATGGTCCAGTTATAAGGACATGATAGTGACTCTTCGTGAAGGATGGACACCCCTATCTATTCAAGCCGTTAGAGGATTTGGGGAGATTGAAATAGCCTCAGTAAAGAAGATTTCTAAATTGATCTCTGGAGGACTAGCAGTGATGGTGGGGCAATTGCACCTTACTGATAGCTCTGTTAATGGGGAGCTGATGATTAAGACAAAAAAATTTAATTTTGATTCACAAACTGTGCAACGCTCCAATCTTGAATCAGGGAAGGATGGAAGAATCAACACCTCCCAAGAAGAAACTATAATCTCACATGATGTGTTCCAAACAGAACTGAAACAGTTCTCGGATGTATTTGAGGAACCTACTGGTTTACCTCCAGTTAGAGAGGTGGAACATTCCATTACCTTGGTACATGGGGCTTCACCAAAGAAACAGGCACCGTATAGGGCCTCACACTATCAAAATGATGAAATAGAATGGATAGTAAAGGAACTGTTATCCACTGGATTAGTAAGGAGAAGCTACAGTCCCTACGTTTCTCTAGTGTTGTTGGTCAAAAAGAAAGATGGAGGATGGCGCCGTTTTGTGGATTATAGATACCTTAACAGTATTACTGTTAAGAGGAAGTTCCCAATACTTCTTATTGATGAATTGTTGGATGAGTCGCATGCACCAATATACTTTAGGAAGCTGAATTTGAGACAGGTTACTTTTAGATTCTCATGGAGGAAAAGGATATACATCTCAATATTTTTATAACTAATCATGGCAATTTGAATTCATGATTATGCCATTTGGGTTGTGTATGTTCTGGCTACATTTCAAAACCTAATTAATCAAGTGTTTGAAGAGTTTATTCGAAGGTTTGTTTTGGTATTCTTTGATTATATATTAGTCTATAGTTGAAGTTGGGAAGAGCATATGGTGCACCTTAAGACTGTTCTATCTACTATGAGGACACACAACTTATATGCAAAGGTGAGCAAGTGCTCATTCGACCAAAGATCTAAAGAATATTTGGGAAACATTATATCAAAAGGGGTAGTGCCTACAGATTGCTCGAAGATTAAGTCTATGGTGTCTTGGCCAAAGCTTGTTAATCTTAAGTCCTTGAAGGGGTTTCTTAACCTAACTGGCTATTATAGAAAATTTGTGAAGAATTATGGAGCTCTCAGCCGCCCTCTCACACAGTTATTGAAGAAAGACTCTTTTAAATGGACTGCAAAGACAGAGGTTGCTTTTGAAAACTTGAAGAAAGCAATGTGCAGTGCATCAGTGTTGGCACTGCCAGACTTCTCTCAAACGTTGGTAGTAGAGACTGATGTGAGTGATAGAGGAGTAGGTGTTGTCCTAACACAAAATGACAGACCAGTTGTATTCTTCAGCAGAGATTTAGGACAGCAATAATAAGCTCTCTCCACCTATGAGAAAGAGTTGTTGGCAGTGGTTTTAGCTGTCATTATTTTTTAATAGAGATGTCTCGGAGGGTTCGGAATTTTTAGGACCCGCCGTACCAGAGGCCCGCCGCCCGTCGTGCCAAAATCCCACTGCCCGCCGTGCCGGAGCTGGGCCGGGTGTATTGAGGTACTTTTACATTACAAATATGCCATTCTAATTTTTAAGAGTGAAAAAAAGCATGTCAGGAGGTGATTATTTTTTTATAAGGGTTTACCTTCTTAACATAAGAACAAGCAGTAGAAAGTTGGCTGCACAAAACACTCATTTTCTATAAAAAATATTTATAAGTCAATTATAATTTTTAGAAAGCTATCCAAAAGAGGCCACGTGTATTGTGCTTCTCCATCTATTCCTTTTAGATCCGTGGCTACTCAAATTGTTATTAAAAAATATATATAATAAAAAAAATGGGAGGTTAGATTCTCTGTCAGCCTATAAGGGTCAATATTGTTTTCTAGATGTGGGTCTTGTTGACTGGTCTTGTCATTCCTCATTAATTTTTTTTAATGCTTTCCATTGTTTTGCTTCCAAAAAAAAGGTGGCCGTTGTTAAACAACAAAAAAAAAAAGCTTGAGACAGTTTATTTAATCGAAGCGAATTTTTTGTTTTATTGTTGCTTCCTGATGATTTTTTGTACTGCGATTTTTTTTTTTTGCGTGAATTGAGAATGATGAAAAAGTTGGACTCTTACCAATTCTAGGATGACATTTATTGTGTCACTGGAAGCAAAAGAAAAACATAAGGTTTGACAATAAAAACAAACAAATAAACTAAGGGCTCATTGTGTTAGCTCCAGTTATTAGAGATTATTTTGTACTTTATCCTTTCGAAATTCTGTAATTCAGGACATAGTTGTTTGTAGTATGTTACCAAATGACTGTTTAGTATATTCTTAGCCCCTGTTTTAAGCAGTTTTCTTATGTTTATAATTGGCTTATAAGCATCTTTTTTCAAAAAATAACTCCTCATTTTTTTAAAAATAATTCTTATAAGCCACTTATAAACATAAAAAGGCTGCACAAAACACGCTAAGTCATTTAGAAATGGACAGGAGCTCGTGATTTGATGGTTTAGCCATATGAGAATGTTCCAACTTTTTGTGGGAGAATAATGGATTAGAAACTGTTTGAAGTCAGAGTTCTTCTCCAATTGTGCTCTACATGTATTTTGTTGTATTGTGTATTTTGGAATTTTATTTTTTCTTAATGCCGATGGAAGAACTTAGCTTCCAATCAATATTCCTTAATGCTGGTGGAAGAACTTAGCTTCCAATCAATATTTCTTAATGCTGGTGGAAGAACTTAGCTTCCGATCAATATTCCTTAAACCAGAAGACAAATGAGCAAAATAATGTGGATTTAATTATGCAATTACATTTGGTATTACTTATATAATTAAGGCCAACATTTATTTATTTAATTGCTTTACCCTTTTATTTATTTAAGTAATTTGTTGACAACTTAATCATTTAAATATTGTTGAGAGTTTATAGAGCCAACTTATTTGAAGATATTGTATTATCTTCTTGTTGTTAGTGGGAGCAGCTTGATTATATAAAAAAATTCATTAGTGATATAATTCTTAATCCCTGTCGGATATCAGAGTTATTATCACTTTGGTTGATTATATGTGCTTTATTATGCATATTATTATTTTTTTAAGTTACTTTTCCGTAAATCCCCGTTGGGTAATCTGGAGTAATAAATTAATATATTATTTTTTGTGTACTTTGTTTATTGTTCCATAAATCCCCATTGGGTAATCCGATTCAATAAACTTATGTGTTATGATAATTAATATATATTATACCGTAAATCCACATCGGGTAATCCAGATATAAATTATGTGTTATGATATTTGTTATATATTATTCCGTAAATCCCCGTCGGGTAATCCAGATATAAACTTGTGTTATGATATTTATTATATATTATTTCGTAAATTCCCATCGGGTAATCTAGATATAAATTATGTGTTATATTATATGTTATTTATTGTTCCGTAAATCCCCGTCGAGTAATCCAGACAATAAAGTATATGTTGAAGTGATAGAACTTGTGAATTATTTTTCTTGGGAGATGTTACATTGGCCTACGCTAGTATGCTTCAGCTTATGTTGATCTGTTGAGATCTTCTCCTTTGGAGGGCACTAATTATCTTGATTGGAAGGAGATGGTGGATCTTCTTCTAGACTATCTTGGTTATAAGGAAATATTACTTATTGATGTTCCTCCGGTTAAACCTATGGGGACTGCTACTCCGGCTGATGCTGCATTGTCAAAGGCCTATGATAATTAGGTCAACGCAAATATGATGGCAAGATGCCATAACCTTTTAGGTTTAAGTGCACCACTTCAAAGAACCCATACTAAGGTTGCGAATGTTCGGGATATTTTATATAGTATTGAAAAGAAGTAATGGACAAACTTTTCAATCTCATTTAAACAGTCTTTGAAAATCTTTCATCGAGACTAAGTATGGAGATAATGAAGATGACAAGGCTCATGCGAACAAGATGGTCTCTCACTTGGATAGTTTTCAATTGGGTTGATAGATCTTCTATCCACAATTCATCTTACTTGTAGCACCTTCGATTATCTCATATCAGTAATTCACGCATTCAACAAATTATTCGTGATGGTTTATTGAGCAATCTGAAATTTGAGGAGTATGCTCCATGTGAAAGTTGCATTTATGGAAGGATGCACAAATTACCATTTCCTAAAGGTCTTAGAAGCTTTGGTAAGCTGGAAGTGATTCACTCTGATATATGTGGACCATTCAGCACTAAGACTAGAAATGGATGTGAATAATTCCAGAAATGATATAGCGCACTAAAAATAGCACACTAATAGTGCACTAATGGGCAAAAAATACCCAAATACCTTCGTGTTAAACACCGTTACAAAATCGAACACATGGGTATTTTTTTTATTTAGCCCATTAATGTGTTAGTGCGCTGCAATTTTAGTGCGTTGTATCATTTCTCGAATAATTCATCACATTTATTAATGATTTTTTAAGATATGAATATGTATATCTCATGAATAAGAAGTCTGATGCACTTGAGTTCTTCAAGAAATTCAAACTTAAAGTAGAGAATAGAACGGGTAGAAAGATTAAAGCATTTCATACAGATCGTGGTGATGAATATTTTTCTACTTTTTTTTGATAAGTTTTGTGAAGAGCATGGCATTATCCACATTAAACTATGGCTTATACTCCTTAGCAGAATGGTATAGCCGAGAGAAGAAATCGTACATTGTTAGAAATGGTAAGATCCATGTTGGCTCATGCTAAACTTCCCACTAGTTTCTGGGGTGATGAATTATTGACTGTTACTTATATTTTGAATAGAGTTCCAACAAAATATGTTGAGACTACACCTTATGAAGTTTGGTTTAGAAGCAAGGCTAGTTTAAATCATCTTCGAGTTTGGGGTTGTGTAGCTCATGTACTTATCATTGATCCTTCAGGAGATAAGTCCAAAACTAGAAGATGTTTTTTCATTGGATATCCTGATTGGTCTAAGGGTTACTAGTTATACGACCCATCTGCAAAAATAGTAGTAGAAAGTCGGATTGTCAAGTTCTTAGAAGATAAATTTGACTCTGAGAATCTGAAAGGAGAAAAGAATTTGCTTGAGAAAATTGATGAGAATCAGATTGTTGAGGACTTGCACCCTCTTTGGAGCAGCCTATTGAGTCACATGTTATCTCTAGAAAAAGGAAAGAATATCCTGAAGCCACTAAAAAGAGCTCAAGAGTTACTAACTGTCCTATTGGTTCAGAATATCATATTTATAATGGTGAAATTTGTGAAATCGTCAGATTAAATGAAGATATGCATGATCCAAATACCTTTTCAGAAGCTGTGACAGATGTGGATAAAGAGTTATGGTTAGAAGCTATGCATGAGGAGCTTCAATCTCTTCATAAAAATAATGTGTGGACTTTAGTTGATCTTCCTACAGATGCTCAAGTGATTGGCTGCAAATGGGTATTTAAGAGGAAGAAAAATTCTGAAGGTATTGTTGAGAAGTATAAAGCTCGTTTAGTTGCAAAAGGATACAATCAAACTCATGGAATTGATTATGCTGAAACATTTTCTCCTGTTGCACGCATTCAATCAATAAGAGTCATACTTGCTTTGGTTGCATACTTTGATTTTGAGTTATATCAAATGGATGTGAAGACAGCTTTCTTGAATGGTGAACTTGTAGAAGATATCTATATGGAGCAACCAAAAGGTTTTCTTATTCAAGGAAGTGAAAGAAATGTATGTAAATTAAATAGATCTCTCTATGGTTTGAAACAAGCCTCTCGGCAATGGAATATAAAGTTTCATGAAAAAGTAATTGCTTCTGATTTAGAATTCAGTAGAGCCTTGCATTTATCTTAAGAAAGTGGGAGAAGATATTATGTTCTTAACATTATATGTTAATGATATTCTTTTGGCTGGAAACAATAATCATCTCTTACTTGAGACAATTGGTTATTCTCTGTATTTGAAATGAAAGACTTAGGAGAAGCTTCTTTTATCATTGGGATCAAAATCGTTTGTGATAGAGCTGCACGAAAGATTTCATTGTTACAGGAGAGTTATATTACTTCTATAATTGAGATATTTAATATGACAATATGTATAGAAGGAAATATTTCATATAATCCTTCTATCAAATTGAGTAAGGAGCAATGCCCAAAGTCTTATTCACGTTGTCTTGATCCTAAGAAATATCCTTATGCTTCTGTTGTGGGTAGCTTTATGTATGCTATGATTTGTACTAGACCTGATCTTACCTATGCATTGAATTTGCTCAATCAATTGTAGTCAAACCCAGGATATGCTCATTGGAAAGTTTTTGGGCACTTGCTTTCTGTTTCTTGAACTTATAGGGAAATCCAGGGTGCTACTCATCGGTCAAGCTTACGCGGTAACAAGCAAACTTACTAGTTATGCAGGTCTAGTTTTGCCGCCGTACGATCGTTGTTTCTTTCCAGTAGCCCACTTACCTTTAATCCACAAGACAATAGAGTTTTTCTTTGCTTTGCCACGTTAGCAATCGCCTGTAGCGCTCAATCTGGTTGTGAGCAGCAGAAATTAGATCAAGGTTTCAAACAAAAGAGAGTAGGAGTTCAAACCAACACTCTACCTCTAGTTGTACCCATGCACAAGACTTGACTTTCTCATACTTAAGGAATGGTTTCACTTATTTTGAAAAAGAGGGCATTCTGTCAAACTATCGAAATAATGCACCAAGATTGCATCAGGGATTGTGGAACGCTAGAGGATCGCAGAGCAAAGAAGCAGATAAAGAAGATTTGAGGCGCAAAATAGTTGCAAGTGACAGTTATGAAAATAGACATGTGGGCACGCCGGTGCAGTTGGATCCACCTTGAAAGATCGGATGGAGGATATTAAAAGTCACTAATTCAGCTTTCTAAATGTAGCGAACTCACACTCGACATTTGTTTTGGTTGCTTTCTGGTAATCTGAGTTTCATTGTTCTAAATGGTATCGGAGTTGTTGGTTCATGAGATGTAACCGCTGAAACTGAACTAGCAAAGTGAAATGACGAAGCATAAGCAGCGAATGGAAGATTTCTTGGATGAACAATTGCAGGTTCATGCCTCTGACAGTCCAGGTATGAAGCTAGTGTCACTCTTGTTAAATGAATCGAACTTCTTGATTTGGAAAAGTGCGATGATCTCGGCGCTCGAAGCAAAGCTTAAAATCGGGTTTATTGATGGGTCTCTAGTTATGCCTGATGAGGATTCAGTGTTGTATGCAAAATGGAAAAGGGCAAACAGTCTTGTTTGCTCTTGGCTTTGTGGTGCTATGGAACCCGAAGTAATGAAAAACATGTTTGTAACCGATGCTAGAAAGATGTGGTTGAGTTTGGAAAAAAGGTTAGGGACTACTAACCTTCCACATTTGTTTGAACTGAAAAGAAGCGTGGTTGTGCTCAGGCAAAACAACACCAGTGTCTATGGATTTTTTGGGAAGTTGAAAGCTATTTGGGACCAATACGAACAGTTGAGGCCTCTGCCTCATGTTGATGGAGAACTTGGAGAAATATTACTGAAAAGATAAAATGAGGGCAGGGTTATGGAGTTTTTAATGGGATTGAATGAGGCCTATGAGGCGGAGAAGGGACACATTATACAGTGTGATCCATTGCCGGATATTGATAAAGTTTACAACATTATTATAAATGCTGAAAGATAGAAACAAGTTAGTAGCAACATTGCAGCTGTGCAGGATGGACTCAACGCTGCCATGTTAGTGAACAATACTACCTGGAGAAAGGACTCAGGAACAGGACATAAACTTGACAAAAGCACACTGAAGTGTAAGGGTGGCCAAACGGGATATCGGGACGGGTATTCCCATTTCCCGATACCGTCCCGATAACTATCGAGACCGAATTTTCTGTCCCGGTACCGACCCAAATTCCCG
>JAOWBN010025224.1:0-10489 GCA_028565015.1 Pinguicula moranensis
GGGGGAGTTTGTCAACAAAAAAATGATAACTTTTTTTCCGGGAAAATGGGCTCTTCCACCAGACCACATGTCCTCATAGTGCACAATGAAATGGGGTTGCTGATAGAAAGAATCGTATCCTATTAGAAGTGACCCAAGCCCTAATGATTGCCTCTAAGATTCCATTCTTTCTCTAGCCAGAAGCTGTAACCACAACCACCTATCTCCTCAATTGGTTACCAACTCGAGTCCTTAACTTTTGATACACCCATATCCATACTCTCACAACATATACCCGAAGTGTCCTCCTTGACTCTAGCTCCTCGGGTATTCAGATATTTTGTCTTTGTCCACATTCATAAACAAGATCGCACCAAACTTGATCCATGTGCTATCAAATGTGTTTTTGTGGGATATGGGGTTCATCAAAAAGGGTATCGGTGTTACCACCCACAATATAAGAAAATATACACGACTATGGATTGTAATTTTGTAGAAGATGAATTCTATTATCCATCCCATCCTCGTGGTTAGGGGGAAACTATCAATGACCCACTCGGTTGATTACTCAGTTCAAAGATGCCAATGTCTACTGTTCCACAAGAGCTTGCTACAAGAACCACCGAGCTGCTTGCTATGGATATACAATATCCATCACCTTCATCAATAGAGCTCATCTCTCCATCGGCACGAGGTCCTGAGGTAACCATCCCACACTTAGATCTGGATGATAATGTTGTGCATGATAATGTTGAACAGGATGCAGGAGAAATTGGTACATACGCCCTACCTCCAAGAAGGAATAGAGATATTCCCCCACAACAATACGAACTGGAGCATATTTCCTGAGGCTCGAAATATCCCATGGCTAATCTTTTCATAGGGAGTCTAATTAAATCTACTATAACTTTTTTGGCATCTGTATATGTTGTACAGATACCAAGAACGGTGAATGAAGCACGAGGGAAGGAAGAATGGAGACAAGCTATGAGTGATGAAATGAAAACCCTACATAAAAATGGTGCGTGGGAAGTATGTGAACTCCCACCAGGAAAAAAGATAGTTGGATATCGTTGGGTGTTCACCGTAAAGCACAATGCAGATGGTTCCATAGAGAGATACAAAGCAAGATTAGTGGCCAAAAGATTTACACAAACATATGGTCTGAACTACTCTGAAGCCTTCTCCCCAGTAGCCAAGATCGACACCATTAGAGTGTTGTTCTCAGTAGCAGCAAGCCTTGATTGGCCCCTACATCAATTTTCTTCCTTCACGAAGATCTAGCTGAAGAAGTTTATGTGGAACCACCTACGGTTATTCAGATCAGTTTAAGAAAGGAAAAGTATGTCATCTGAAGAAAGCATTATATGGCTTTAAACAATTCCCCCGCGCCTGGTTTGGGAGATTCACAACAGCGATGAGACAGTGTAGCTATGAGCGGAGTAATGCAGATCAGACTTTATTCCTTAAAAGGAGCGTTACACTCATTACATGTCTACTTATTTATGTTGACAATATGATTATCACAGGGAGTGACCCTACAAAAATTCAGAAGCTTCGAGAGAACTTATTCCAGGATTTTGTAGATGAAGGATTTAGGAGGACTGAAATATTTTCTAGGGATTGAGGTACTGAGGTCAGAACAAGGGATCTTCATTTCAAAGAGGAAATACGTACTTGACCTCCTTGCCGAGACCGGAATGGCAGATTGTAAGCCAGTAGATATCCCAATGATAATGAATCACAAGCTTAAACTTGATGAAGGATCGACGATGGCTAATCGAGAACAATATGAAAGATTAGTGGGAAAGCTTATATATCTTGCTCACACAAGACCAGACATAGCCTACGTAGTGGAAATAATCAATAAGTTCATGTACAAGCCACAATCAGATCATATGGAAGCAGTCTTGAGTATAGTGAGGTATCTAAAAAATACAACTGGATATGGAATCATCTTCAAGAAACATGGACATTTGAATATCCATGGGTACACAGATGTAGATTAGGCTGAAAATCCAATAGACAGAAGATCTATTGGTGGGTATTTTAGATGGTAGGAGAAATCTCGTAACATGGAGAAGCAAAAAACAGAAGGTGGTAGCTATCTCGAGTGCCAAAGCTGAATTTAGAAGAGTGGCTCGCAGGCTAATAGAGATACTCTAGCTCAGGAAATTAATGACAAAAATTGGTTATCTGAATAAAAATACATGTCACCTCTGAAGTGATAGTAAAACAGCAATAAGTATCTCCGAAAATCGCATGCAACACGACCGAACTAAGTAGACCATCATTTTATAAAAGAGAAATTGGAAGAAGGGGTTATAAGCCTATCATATGTTCGATCCGAAGATCTGTTGGCAGACATACTTAGTAAAGCAATTTCTAGACATGTATTTCATGATATATTGTGCAAGTTGGGTATCGGTGATCCGACTACTCAACTTGAGAGAAAATGTTAGTATATGGCATATTTAGGGGAGTAAATTAAGGATTCAAATGTAAAAGGTAAGAATTAATGATAATGATTCTTACCTTAAATCACATTAATTAATTCCCTTTGATAGATAATTCCAGTCCTACATGTAACCTTCTTCCTGAACTTTCAAAATCAATGAAATATCAAAACATACAATTCATATGCATCATCAAGGAGAGATAGCAGGATGTAGGAGGAGCAAATTCAATTATATTTAGCGGGATTAAACATTTATGAGGACATATCCTCTGATAGAACGAATTGGAGATGTTAGATTACAATTAGAGATATATAGAGTTATATAGGATAGGTTTATGCATATTTGATTTTGGGCAAACGGAGGTAGTTAGGATAAGTTAGATAGATATGTTGAATTTATTTATCTATTTATTTATTTACGCATTTAGTTAGGTATATATTTATTTATGCATTTATATATGTATTTATGTATTTAGTTTCTATTTTTTATTTTTTATTATTATTTGCTTATTTATTTATTTTATGTTACTTATTATCATTTTTTTATTATTATTATTTTGGCATGGTGGAGGGGATCCCCTTTATTTTCGAGTTGGCAATTTATACGTAAATAGTCTTCTTATCTTTTTTGATGTAGAGATACGACTGCGTACATTCAATCCTCCATAGACCCTGTTTAAATGCGAGATTTACTGAATAGATTTGGTTTGATTTTGTTTAAGATTATCGAGAAAGGTAATAATTTTTTATTCTATTTTTTTCTCTTTAGTGTTAAGTCTTTACTATTCTTACTCATACTTTCTAAATTGTACCTGGTTTTGTGGTATAGATAGAGTTTTATTGTGTCAAAAATACATTATGCAAGAAGACAAGAATATAAACATTATGCAATTTAATTCAATAAAACACCTCAAAAATACATGGCTCGTCTGCTAGGTTGACGTATCACATTATGCAAGAAGACAAGAATATAAACATTTTATTGTGTTGGAACTCGATTGTGTTGGTGCGTTTGAACTCAATTTAATTCTTAATCTTTTGGTTAATTTTTTATGATTATTATTGGTGCAATGCGTTGGGTATGTTATATTTCGATGGATTGTGAATTGTGAAGACGAACTTTACGGTTTTTTAGTTATGTTTGGCCTGAGCCATTTTTACATAGGTAATGTTTTGTCTTTTTTTTTGTAAATATTTTTTTTAAGATTGGTGATATCGGTGGCTCTCCCATTGCAGAATAGCGGTTGCGACATAGTGTATAGTGGTTGCAGTGGCAAAACCACCATCCCTGCTAACTTAATGGAGGCGATAGCTGTGGTGTCATCCCGTTACTGCTAGTATTGTTATCCACCCTAATTGAATGGATGGGTTTAAGAACCAATCCTATTTCTCTCCAAAGGGCATGTTTTGTATTTTTAATATTTTTTAACTTTTGCTTTTTATTTATTTTTACTTTTCATTTTCCTTCTATTTTAGAAGTTTGAAATGTTTGTATAAACTACCAAAAAATGGTGAAGAAAATAGTATATTTTTACTTTAATTTTATTTACAGAGTTGTTACTAGAAGTATAAGAAAAAAAATTGCTTATACCTACTTCAAAAACAAAAATTATAACAACAAAATTGAGAATGAAATGTATAAATAGAATTTTTAAACTTAATATTTAACTAATTTGAAAAAAGGAGAAAGAGAATTTAATTTTTGTTAGAGATACTAAAAGTCTATTTTGTATCATAGTTCTTTTTTTCGTTTTGCTACTCCTTTTAATTCTCATTCTTCTTTATATTTTGTATTTGAATGTTTGCAATTAAATTTTATAAGATGATTAAAAAATTATTGAAATAATATTTGTAATTAATTTTATAAGATGATTAAATAGTATCTGTAGTTAAATTTAGTAAAATAATTTTAATGTATTTACAAAATTGATATTAAGAGTAGAAGTAAGATAAAAAAATAGCCTTCCACCTACTTTTGAATAAAATATTTTTGATGGAAAAAAAATAGAGGTATAAATAAAATTTTAAAATACTGATTTTGAAATAATATAATAAAATAAAATAAAATAAAATAAAAAATAATCTAAAAAATAAGTAGTACACAATAGACCCTAAATATACTTATATTGCTTTTTCATTCCACAACCGGAAGCTAATTTTGCTCAATCAATTTTTTGAGCAATGAGTTGTCATTACTTTTCAAGCATGTGCGATGTGCTTTTGTGGGTTCTTCTCTAGGGAGACTTGCCGCCTACAGACAATCTATCCAAATTCACGTTGTCCTTGCGCACAAATGAAGTCCTATGATGTGCACTCTTCAATAAACAATCATGTGAAAAACAGCTACAATTCCCCTGATAGGGACCAGTTTAAGAGCAAGTTCAAAGAAAAATCTGAACTCTGATTCATGACAAATAGACAGATTAAATATGCATCTCGGTTACAGCACGGGTAAATCGAGAACTGTAGCAGAATAATATAACTGTGTTAGCAATTTTTCTAGTGAAAATTGCACGGCCATATCCTTCAAAGTCTATGATAAACTCCAATTCTAGACAACAGGAACAGCAAGGGAGCCAACAGAAAGCAATCTTGGTAACATCTGCACCACCACATACATGATCAATCATCAGTAATACTACCAACTCATACTTACAGCAAACAGAATCTATGAAAGCATACCTCGCCAAGTCGAGCACTAATTTTTAGAGGAACAAAACTATCCGCTCTGGTTTGGCCGACATTTACAATAGCAGTCGCAGCCCCAGCTTCATGAGCAGCCCTGCCAATTTCAAGGTGGAATATGGTGTCATTTCTTAGGATGTATGAATTTTATAACAGTAATAGATGTCATGCTTCACCGTCTCATAGAACAATAACATACCCAGTATAATCTCAATCAAGTTAGAGTATGAGGGTAACATGTACACAGTCTTACACTTAAAATTATACAAATAGGTTGTTTCCGTTGTGATCCAATATAAATTGCGTCATTTGATATATAGATTTTCAACAACTTAACTAATAGAAATACTTGAATTTAATAGAGTCATTTTGATCTAGTGCATTATTAGCACAAAGCTAAAAGAATTGTCAATTATTTAACTCTTTTAGCTACATTTGCAATTGACAAATTTCACCTTCTCATGGAAGCTATATTCAAAAGAAAAGGGAAATGTAGCTGCAAGTGCGATAAACATAGAGATAGATTTTGCCGTGACTTTTTACCGAATAAGACGGAAAGCAGACATTGTCATCAATGATGATCCGAGTGCCAGAAAAGCATCACATTCTTTCGCAGCTTCCATAGCTCTGTCAGCTCTACCCTTGGGGACGTTGTCACCAAAAAATACGACCTGGAAAGGTAGCCTTTATTCTCTTGCGGTATTAAACATGATGAAAAGTACATAAGACAACCTAAATTTCACATAATAACAACAAGAAAACATATATATTTTAGTTGTCGAACATTTCGCTTCAATGTGTGTTCAAATGATGATCAAATCCATAACATGCATGGAGGGCAACAACACAGATGAGTTAAGACAATTGTGTTATAATTCTACCTTCTTCAGTATCCAGACAACCACATATAAAAAGCAACATAAGTTGCTTACATCAGGTTTCAATACTCCATTACATCTATGGCAGTTGGGTAAACTGAATTCCTCCTCCCAGAACTTCTCATCTATTTCAATATCACCATCAGGCCTTTGCTTCATTCCGAAACTCTTGTCTGAGTTGCTTTCATAATCCAAGCTTTCAATTGCTTCAGCCCACTGCAATGGCATTACAAGGTATTACATGGATTTTCAGAAGGCAATGGAAGTAATTAACAGTATTTGCTTCTGTCCATGGTTAATGATAATTTCTAGGTTCTTCTGTTAAACAATAAAAGTAATTAACTAAAAAAATGGATGTTCAATAAAGAACATAACAATGTGTGCTTCTCTCTGTGGCTAAAAACACACTGGGCCACATGGAATGCAGAAAAATGGAAAATGGAGTTCATATTTTCATATACTCTGCTGGCTACGTTCATTAACAATAAAAGGATAAGTGGACCGATGCCAGTTAGATCGAGCACAGCCATGCTCAAGAAAACAGCTCAGAAAGTTCTTTAATTTAAAAAGCCTTCTATATGGATGCTCAATTGAAAAGAATATATGATACAGATTGAGAACAACTATGCTCCCAAAGACAAACGCAGAAGGAAACTCCTATTAAAGAGCAAACCTTTGGATTAAGCGTCTTTACTTCATCTTGGAAAGAACTTCGAGGAATAGAAAATCCACACTCTGTACAAGCAACTATGTAGACAGTCCCATGCAACTCAAGAGGGTTACTACCAGCCCGATGGTGTAGCCTGAACATATAAAGTAGAAACATCTCTATCAACACCCACATATGGAAAGTTAAAGGGTTGGAAATCAGGGCAGGCATGTACTCAAGAAAAACCTTTAATGATTTGTGAATATGTAAATTTCTGAGGGGAGATTGTTGGGAGACACTCGTGGATAAACCCTCAACCAAGCCCAATGGGTTCAAAAATTAAAAACTGTCAACTTCAATTGCAAATTGACCATCATATTCACTGGATATACTGCCTCAGGATCTTCACAAACCTCAAAACGTTCAAAATACAGCCATTACCTGTCCACATTTTGAGTCATCATAAAGTTTATACGGCCAGCTTTCTCAAGAGAAGCCAACGCAATATGCGCCGGTCCGGGTTGTGCTGCAGCAAATCTTCTCCATCCAGCATAGCTCCTAGCCCAATATCGTCTTCTGGATCGAACGGACCGGAGAAATTCCTGTTAATTATGTGCACATCTCAGATTTTTCAAACATTCCGGATAATTTATGCAGACGGAGCACATACATCACCAAACCCTGCTTCAAGAGTTTATACAGGAACACATTAAGTATTGCTTCAAAAGTATATTAGGGTAATGGCTATTCACTGTATAGACCAAGTGTAAAATCTTAATACAATAATAAAAAAAAATGCTGGCACAGTACATTATTATGTTGATCTAGTAGAAGTTCAATGCATATCTCCAAGTAAGTCACTCAGCATTAATACAAAAGGTGAGGATAAGAGAAGGGTGAAATGCCTGAATGAGATGTCTCGTGGAACATGTGGACTAAACTAGACAATGACACACCATTCATTGGGAGAACAACACTCCTTATTATGACTTTACTTCAATTAAAAAAGGACACTCTCCCTATCTATTCTCTCTCTACTCTAGCATTCAATTAGTTTTTCATGTGCAGTAGGTCAGTCCATGCTTTAAAAAAAGCAACTTTACCCAATATATTCCCAACTAAGTTGGGGTCTGGGGGGTCAGATGTACGCAGCCTTACCATTGTAATTATACAAAGAGACTGTTTTCGTTTGCGACCCAGGTGGGTATCGATCTCTGGACGGCTGGACCTCACATTTATGAAGTTTAGTTGCTCACCACTTGAGCTATCAGGACAGTCCATGCTTTATTTCCCCTATTTGAATGGGAATCATATGTTTCTACCCCAATCAAACTTTGAGAGAATAAATAAATAAAATTAAAAAAACTCGAATCAGGACATGCCTTCAGATCACCTGGTGGGTAATTGGCCGGAACCCAGTACTGTAAGCTCCATTTGGGCTGCAGGGTAGTAAAGAGATTGGCAATTACACATTTCTATGAGAAACTGGTAACGTATAAATGAGGCACGAGAATAACCTTCTGTAATCAGGTATTCCACTCTCCGTGCTTATACCAGCTCCAGTCAAGACAACAAGATTTGAGCTGCAAAATAATGTTACACGCAAATAAGATGTTTCTACATTGCAATAGACACACGACCTAACTTTTAGGTCAAAGATCAATAACAAAGAAAGCCAACCACATAGCCAGCTCATAATCCCATTTGACCCAGTTAAGAAATGCCAACTCAGGGGAAAAGTAGCCATCTAACTCTTGTACACGCATCATTAACGGGCACAGCAAGCTATGTTACCCATGGATGAGCAGGATATACTAGCTTCATCTAACGATATGAGTGTATAACTTCAAGGAAGTCTGCGGTCAATTTCAGCTTTACACTCAATGAGTTATTGAATATCTCAGTAGCTTCAGTCATACCATACTCATGCAATTGTGTCCAGCTCCTCAGATTTAGTAAGGCACCAAGTGCCCCATTTATACCTTTTTTCAAAGAACTGATGCAAAAGATCGATTTCTTCAGATCTTGGCGGATCTGAAACCGGGACCATCTTTTTGTCTATCAGAAAGTTTGAAGGTAGTTCTTTATTCTGCATTTCTGCCCCAGAAGGGTTGATGCGGTAAGTTCGGCGCTCAAGCTTGAGAGACCTAGGAGTTGACAGATATTGCGGTAGCATAATTGATTGGATAGCATCTGTTAGAAGGACATCATATTAGTGAAAGACAGAAAGGTAGGGAATAAGAATATCAAGTTGCAGATCAATATGATGAGACTTATTGACATTCAGCAGAGAGCATGCCAATAGATAACGCCCTAAGAAGGTCTCTTGCACCTTTGAACTTCTGCAAGTAAAGGTGGCCTCGGGTTACTTAATATAACAGGAAATAAAAGGCTAGAAAACTTTTAGTTTCATCCTTGAGTATCCTTAAGTACAGGATGCAAATAGACCACGTTCAATCACAACAAAGTCATTGCCATTAATTCAGACTGCAAACTTTTAGGAACTATAGTTCGCCACAGATAGACTTGGGAATTGAGTACAAAGAAGAAATGCAATGACTTGATTTTTTTCAGATAAGAATGCACTGACGTGTTTAATGTGCTTAGATGATGAAGAACATAAGAACTCTCGTACCAACCAGTTTTCAATCTCCTAAACAAAATGAAATGAGAATCCACAATTGGGACTATACAAGTCTATCCATTTCTAATCAAAATAGTAATTTTTCCTTCAGGTACTCATATTTCCAACTTCAACATTTATACAAACAAGAAAGAATAACAGCAAAGACACTAAGAAACTATCAACTCTGAGATTCGAGACTGAGTTTACTTTAACCTCATATTCTGAATTAGAAGTTGATGCTGTGTCTTACAAGGAATTTGAAGTTTGATGAAGGAGCTTAATTTGATTTTTCATTTATTGTTTCACGAACTTAAGACTTGATAAATGTTCTGTCTTATGTCTTATTTGCTGTTGGAGTTTTTTTGGCTGAATCGATTAGTTGAATCGACTGCAACTTTAGAAGGCTAGCTGCTGCCTTCAACCGCTCTATATATGTAATAGTTGTCAGATACTTAGGTAGCACAGTCGGAAGGATTTTAGAACTGTGTCTCTCTTCTTTTCTTCTTTTCTAAATCCAAGAACAGCTCTTCTTTATCTTTTAAATGGGTAGCCTAAAAATTCAACCTTGTAATTAACAAGTTCTACGTATGAAGGTGAGCATCTTGTTTTCTCATACATTACCAGCACGCTCACAACTAACAAAGTTATGAAACTGAAGCTCCTCTCCAGAATTTTAACAAGAAGCAATTGAGTTGGTGAACCAGCTTATGACCGACTTCCCCCGCTTTTAACAAGAAGCAATTAAATTGGGACAAAATTCAAAGAATAAAGATAATTTGCCAATCAAGTTTATGTTCTGCATGTGGTAGGGATAAAAAAGACACTCACGGAAATGAATGGTCGGTGAGGGGAGATCAGAGCTGCCATCGCCAGTTGAATTACTGATTTTTCGAGAAGAAAATGAAACGGTTGTTTGATTGTGATCAGTCTACAGCCTTTTGATCATCGGATACTCGCCGCCTTGAATTGAATCCACGTTCAAATCCAATTCGATAGTTGTCCACGTTGCATCTCTCTGCACCACTCATCGGCGTGGGAGTGCATATTTCTTCTAAGACAGACCAGAATGTTGTAATATAAAGGATCTGCGAGAGAAAAGAGATTAGAATGTTTGTCAAAAGTGTATCTCTTATTTGTATTAGAGTCCTCTATATATAGAGGTTCAGGACCGGCAGTTACAAAAGATATAAATCCTGAAACGGTCACAATCAATA
>JAOWBN010025235.1:0-22131 GCA_028565015.1 Pinguicula moranensis
GGAATTCCGATTTCCGAATTAAGGGTAATTTCCGAATTCCGAATTTTGATTTCCGAATTCCGAAAATAATTTCGGATTGGATCAAAAATTTTGAATTTTGAATCAGATCGAAATTTCTGAAATTTTCGAATAATTTCCGAATTTCGAGTTCAGAATTCCGAATGAACACCCCTGCCAAATCTAGTAGCTCCACCCACTCCTTCTGGCTAGCCGACACATAATGCCTCAAATACTCTTCCAAAAGAGCGTTCATCCTCTCCGTCTGGCCATCGGTCTGAGGATGATTTGCGGTCGAAAACTTAAACTCCGTGCCCATCAACTTAAACAATGTCGTCCAGAAGTGTCCCGTGAAGCGGGGGTCCCTATCGCTCACGATATCCTCCGGGATCCCAAAATACTTCACCACATGCTTGAACATAAACTCGGCTGCTACTTGTGCCAAACACTTCTCCGGGGCTGGAATGAAGATCACATACTTAAATAGTCGACACACGACCACTAAGATGGAAGCCATGCCTTGGATCTTTGGAAATCCGGTTATGAAGTCCAGGGAGATGGATTGCCATGGTCTCTCAGGTATAGGCAACGGTTGCAACAAACCTGCTTTCTTCTTCCTTTCCATCTTGTCCAATTGGCAAACAAGACAAGTGCGAACATAATCCTCAACGTCCCTCTCCATCTTAGGCCAATAGTAATGCCAAGACAAGAGTGCCATCATCCCCTCGGCTCCTGGATGACCTGCCCTTTGCGGATCATGCGTCTCCCTCAAGAGTTGCGCCGCAAATCCGAATTAGGGACAAAAACGCGTCCCCCTTTTGCATACAAGGGATCATCTTCAAGGTAGTAGCGCTTCACAACCCCATCCCTAACTTCCTTCATGAGCCTTTGGTACAAGGCGTCGGTCGGCACGGTGGCTCGCACTTGGTCCATAAACTCGGACTCCACCAAGTGTAGGGCGGTCATATACTCCTTCACATCTTTCTTACTCAAGGCATCACCAACATTGTTGTGGATCCCCGAATGATGGATCCACTGAAAATTGAACTCTCCCACAAACTCTTGCCATCTCGCTTGTTTAGGGGTGAGCTTTTGTTGCGTGCGAAAATAGGTATTGGCAATGTTATCGGTCACCACCCCAAACTTCGTCCTGAACAAGTAGTATCGTCACATCTCTAGGCAATGCACTACGACTGTCATCTCCTTCTCATGAGTCGAGTGACGTTGCTTGGTATCCTTGAGCTTTCAGCTCTCGAACGCAATCGGATGCCTGTCTTGCACAAGTATTCCGCCCAGCACCCGGTCGCTCGCATCAACCTGTACCTCGAACGGCTTGTCATAGGCTGGCAGTCTCAAAATCGGTTTGGTGGAGATGGCCTTCTTCATGGCATTGAAGGCTTGATCACAAGTATCACTCCATCTCCACGGCTGATCCTTCTTTAATAGGTCGGTCAAGGGTGAAGTAAGCTTCGAGTACCCCTTGATGAACCTATGGTAGTAGTTGGCTAGGCCAAGGAAACTCCTTAGATCAGGGACCTTTGAAGGGGCCTTCCACTCAACGACTGTTTCTACTTTCCTCGGGTCCAGCTTGATGTGTCCTTGGCTAATGATATAACCAAAGAACTTGATCTCCTCCTTGCAAAACTCGTATTTCTCCATCTTCGCATAGAGCTTGTGCGACCTCAGCTTCGCCTCATAGTTGGCTAGTGATTGCGAATACACCACTATGTCGTCCAAATAAATGACCACGAACCGATCCAAGTACTCGTGCAACACATCACTCATCAGGTTGCAAAAAGTAGTTGGGGCATTGGTTAGGTTAAAGGGCATAACCAAGAACTCGTATGAGCCGTACCTCATCACGCAGGTAGTTTTTGGCTCATCTCCGAGCGCAATCCTCACTTGCCAATACCCGGCTCGAAGATCAATCTTCGAAAAGTATTGTGCTGATGCCAACTTGTCAAAGAGATCCATAACATTTGGAATAGGATACTTGTTCTTTACCGTGACCTTATTCAAGGCTCGGTAGTCCACGCGCAACCGCATCGAGCCATCCTGCTTCTTTCGGAATAGGACTGGTGATCCAAAAGGGGCTTTTGAGGGTTGAATGTGCCCGCACTCTAGCAACTCATCTAGTTGCTTCCTCAACTCAACAAGCTCCTTCGATCCCATTCGGTACGGTGCTTGAGCGGGCGCCTTCACACCAAGCACCAACCTATCGCATGGTCTATTGCACGGCGTGGAGGCAGTTCTCTCGATAGCTTGGGCAGAAAGACATCCTCAAACGATGCCAAGATGCGCGCTATCGTCCTCGGTGTATCGGGCGCAATGCTCAACGCAGCGGTAGAGCGCCTCGGCATATCGGCCGACGCATTGCTCGCCCTGTGCATCGTCTCGCGTGCTCCACTCATTTTCTTGCATGCTCTGCATGGTCCATCGGTCGACCCGCACGGTGCTCTGCTCGCTTGTCTCAGCATATCGATCACTCTGTGCGGCCCACGAGTAGATCCACGTGACACCTTACTCGGCACCTCGGTCGAACGGTCGGGCGGGGACTCCACCAAAATCACAACTCCGGTCAAGTCTCCCTGCCTCATCCCAGCTTTCAATTGCATGGCTGAGACCAATTGCACGCCTTTGCCCTTATCCTTTTCTTTGACAACATTATACACAACGGGCTCGAATCCAACGCAGCCCGGCTCCATGAAGTTGACGCCCCCAAGCTTAGGACACGGCATCGCGCCGATCAGGTTCATGAAGTCTTGGCCTAGAATCATGTCATAGTCATCTAGGGGGACGACGGTCATCTCAACTCGTTCCTTCCAAGGGCCAGCTCTCAGCTCCACCTCTGTGGTGCCCTTGATCTGTTTAGCACTCGAATTCACTGCCTTCAACTTGCTCGTATGGGTCGTAAGCTTAAGGTCAAGCTTAGCCACACACGAATCTGCTAGAAAGTTGTGGGAAGCTCCCGTGTCCACCAGGGTCGACATCTCTTGGTCCTTCGCCATCACTCGGAGGTACATCAACGCGTACCGGCCGAGAGTAGTCACACGAACGGAACACAGCCGTTGGATGGTGCTCATGCACCGAACATCATCACCCTCCTCGGACTCGGACGACACCACAAGGGTACTCAGCTTGCTCTTCTTTGGGCAATCCTTCATACGACGGGGACCATAATATACGAAGAATCCTTTGGGTCTTTCACTTGTCTCGCCTCCTTTCTCATTGGATGGTTTTGGCTTGGAACCACCTTTGGACTCGGTCACCTTTCCTTTCCCTTTATTGGCCTTGTTCTTCCTCTTGGTGATCCAAGACTTATCTCTCGGATGGCCCTCATCCTTCCGGGAGTCTTTCTTCTTCTTTGGATCACCGGACGCACTAGGCACATTTTTTAAGTCCACGAGGCTTTCGACCACGGTGATCACCGTGGTCACATCTAAGATGCCCTACTTCCGCAACTAGAGATCGGCATACGTGCGGTGCGGGCTAGCCCACACCACACGGTTTGCGGGTTGAAAATTTTAGCCCGCCACGCGCACTATTTATAAACATGTGCGTGCCACAAACCGCACGTTTTATAAATGTGTATGCCTAGCATGACATGCATAAAAACCGTGCCGTACTAGACCGCATCAAAAGGGGCACACACGTTTGCATGTTTTTCACAACCTGTAAATAAAAAAAAATGAAAAACACTGTAAAATGCTAAAAAAATACCTGAAGAAAAAACAAAACCTGAAAAGTGAAAACTTTGTAAAAACATGTAAATAAAACCTGTAAAGTCCAAAAAAACAGTACTAGATAGTCCAAAAATAGTACCAAATAGTCCAAAAACAATAATAAACAATTCAACTAGTAGTCCAAATCCAAAATGTCCAAATAACAGTTTCAATAACATGTAAAGTTTCTGTCTCTAGTCCATAGTAAAATATAAATGACCAAAATCCAAAATGATCACACAACCAAGACCGAAACTCGAAAGTATTCCAAAGCGCACTTGCAATATAAACAACATACAGTCATATTAGGCCATTACCAATATAAAATTCAATTAGAATCATGAATCATCAACTGTAACACAATACCTAAGGAATATAAGGAGACAATAGCAGAACTAGTAGAGTCTTCTTCATCATCGCTCTCATCTTCAAAATAATCTTCTAGCCGGCCTAGACCAAGACCTTTAACTCTTTGATCTTGCAACTCCGAATCTTTGACCAATGTGAGCATCTCAATTGTCTCAAGTTTTAAGTGGCTCGTCGTTCCTCGATTATCCTCCCAACCATACTAAAAGCCGATTCTGAAGATACAGTCGATGCCGGAATGGTGTAAACATCCTTGGCTAACCGTGAAAGAACGGGGTATTCGGCCTTATGACTCTCCCACCACTGCACAAATTCAGGTTATCTTTATCTTCAGCATTGGACATGACATAACGTGTATCAAGATAGCTCTTCAACTCAAAGTATTGTCCATCAGCTCCCTCATCCATAAGCAAAATAGATGAAGGAGAAAAATCAAATATACTCCATGCATTTGATGTTGAGCCGCTAGTTTCTTGTGTTTGAACCCTCAAACATCCAAATTTGTCCTCATATTTGTTGTAAAATGCATACAAATAGGTCTCCACTTCTTTGGGAAAGTCTTTTCCGTTTGCTATGTCAAGCCAATTTCGCATTTTATCCACTGCAACTTTAAAAGCAGTCATCTTGGCTCGAGGATCTAAGATCAAAGCCAAAGAATATAGTAAAAGAAGAGTGACCCAGTAATTCAAGTATTTGTTTATTCATAGATGCAACACCAGCACAAATGTGTGGAGTATTCTTATGCACGAAGAGAGTATGAGCAATTTTGGCAAGCTGATGCAATGCTTTGGTAGATGTAGTGTAGTAACTTCTGGACAAAGTAATGGTCACCTCATAGAAAATTTGAAAAAAGTTGGTAATCTTATCAATCACATCCCATTCTGCACGGTTCAGGGTCGCCGGGCAATCAGAGGATGCCTCCATCTGTACTTTCATCATATACTGGCCAATAGTACTTTTGCGCTAAAATGCCTTCGTCAACATTATATATGTCGAGTTCCATCGTATTGGCATATCTGATTCCAAGATCTTAGCCTTCCCCCTAACAACGACATTCATCTCTGAAGGCGTTGATCCGTTTGCTCGACATTCTTATGTAAGAGACCACATCTCTAACCTTCTCAACATACTGTTTCAAAGCTTTTAAACCTGACTTGACAATCAAATTAATGACATGACATGCACACCTTTGGTGGAGAAGTACGCTACCGTTGTAGTCTTCCAAAGGATGCTTCATGAATTCAATTGCTTTCGAATTCACTGAGGCATTATCAAAAGTGATCGATATAGTCTTATTTTGAATTTCATAATCCTGTAGCACCTGATAAGCAAACATATAAAAATTAAAAACACTTTAAAAAATGATAAACTAACCTACAACAAATCAAAGCAATTATCAGAAGAATACTCTCAACAATAGTTGAACCGGTGTGCCTATTCACTAGTCTGAAACCTATGATTCTCTTCTGAAGTGTCCAACTATTGTCAATATAATGGGCCACAACACTACAATAATCCAAGTGTGCTCGGGAATCCCATATGTCTGACCTCAGCGCTACACAACAATCCATCTAACATATGTCGGACCTCAATGCACACATATGTTTCGCAAAATATTCTTTTATGTCTCATCTTATTGTCTGTGCACTAATTTTCTTGAAAGATGGTTTGAATGATTCTTGAATGTGCATCTCATATGAAGAACTCTCTCCAAAACTAATGGGCAAATCCTTTCTTGATATCAAACGGACCAAAGACTCTCGCACCTTTTTGGATCATAACGAAATAGAGTCAACTTTCCATCCTTATCGAAATGCAGAGTTGGTTGATTCGTTGTAGCAATCATTCTTTTCTTCTCCTTACAATTGCTTGCATGTCTCAGCAGCTTCCCAGTACCTGAACGTGTTCCCCCGTTGTACGTTTTTCTACAATGCCTGCATCTTGCTTTGAACACCTCAACGCCATCTGTAATCTCTGAAATTCTTTCAAAAGTTTCCTAAGCAGGAGAAGTTAGCTTCTTCGCCTTTTTTTGGAGGAGGTCCCATTGAGATACTTTCTTGTTATCTTAAAAGGCGGATCTGCTCCTCATTCTCAACCTCATCATCAAGTTCAATTTCTAACTCGATTTCCTCGTCGATGGTATGGCTGCCTCTTTTACTTGTTTGACGTGATGCCATCTTAATAAATTTGTAAACTAATCAAGGAAAGTATGAAACTTGTCAACAAGAATGAGTTGCTTTGGAAAGGAGAAAATTCAGAATTATGTAACAAATATAGAAACATAATTCAGAATTGTGTAACATAATTATGTAATAAAACAAAATTATGTAATAAAATAAAATTATGTAATAGAACAAAATTATGTAATATAACATAATTAAATTCATTCTCTAGAAATCTCTTTATTTTTTACGCATCTTCACGTGTGTGTGTGGGGGGTGGGGGGAGTTCCCAAAGAATATCTCTACTACAGAGACTTTTGACTCACAAAATAGAATTTATTTTCCTAATCCTTGTAAGTAGTAATCAATTACCAAACCATGGGGTATATAGTCATCAGTCATGACCTTGGGCTAAAAATGCTCCCACTTTCGTGGAACAGATATTCCATAAACAATAAAAAGAAAAATTAATGTATGGCCATGGGTCTTGACTTCCTTATGACGGCAGAAGCAATTTCATCTCATTTGGTATGGGTCTTGACTTCCTTATCCATTATAAAATATTAAAATAAGGCAAACTTCTCAACATTCTGCTAAATGTTCACACGAGCATTACATAGACGACGAACAGAGAAAGAGTACATTCATCCAATTGAAAAAGCACAAACCAGCAACAACAACGACGCGAAACCAGAACTCGCAAATAATATAAAAATCGTAATAGAATCTGCTACATGTTCGCACGAGAAAGAAGTACTACCTTTAATTAGTAAACTGCAAATTCACCCAACCAGAAATGAGAATTGAGAACCTAATCCCTCTGCTCCGTGAATTAGCTTCAGTTTCTCGGTTTTGACATCGGTGTAACGGCGTTCGATTTGAAATTGCAGTGGAAACAAAACCCTTGCCGCACAGTGTTTTGTTTTACCTTTGGTCTTTTACTTTTAGAAATTGAAAACACTTAATTAATTGAATTATTGAAATTGAATTAAAATCTGACGTATTATTTATCAAGCAACAAAGAAAACGTGTTTGATATAAAAGTAGAAAACGGGCCATGCGTTTGCACGTGGTTTGCACTGTGTCCGTAACTGTTTACAACGCGAACGCAACCTTTTTCTAAACGTGCGGATAATACACGCACGTTTTCTACAGGAAAAAAATTTAGCCCACCCTACGCAGGTTTTTATGAGTGCGATTTTAGCACGTTTGCACATTTTTTCCGTGCATGCCGTGCCTAGCCCGTTTGCCTGTCTCTACCCTAAATCAAAACCCCCCAAATGGCTCTCATTAATAAACACCGCCACTGACGTTGTATATGTGCATTCCTTCATCTACCTCATCCACTTCCATCTGAATCTAAGACGATCAAGTATAGTTTGCAAAAAGGAATAGCCTACGGAATTGTAAGCTTTCTCGAAATCTAGTTTCAGCAACACATATACATTCTTCTCCATTCTTGTACTATCCACCACTTCATTTGCGATGACAATCTGTCAGTTGTCGGTCCCCTATGAACGCTGATTATACTTGTGAAATGACTCTTGTGAGGAATTTAGACATTCTATCCACGGGGATCTTTGCCACTAGTTTGTAAGCAACACCAATCAAAGATATTGGCCGATAATCTCCTATCTTTTGTGAGTTGTCTTCTTAGGGATTAGAGTTATAAGTGTTGAATTCAAACCACTGGCTAATACACCACTGTGATGAAATTCATTCAAATAATCCAAGAAATCCTACATCAACACATCCCAATTTTGTGTATAAATTTGAAACTCAAACCATCCGGCCCATGCGCCCTTGAGCCATCAATTTCCAAACTACTTTCTTCACTTTCTCCTCTGAAAAACTACTAGATAACATTCTATTGTCCTACCCAGTTAATCTATTTCAAGGCAAATTAACGTGATCCACCCTTCATTACGACCAGCCGAGGTGTGGAGGTTCAAGAGGGCGCATGAGGTCAGGGCTCTGTTGGTCGAGCAGGCACATGCGTCCGAGATATTATTGTTTGAGTGGAAGCAAGTGATCAGGGCCTTATCGTTCGAACAAGTGCCAATGACCAAGGTAGTGTTGTTCGTGTCGATGATGGTGAACAAGATATTGTCGGCCAAGAGAACATGGCATGACCCATCGCCATGGCCGAATAGCAATACCACCATGACGCGGATTTAGCAGCTCACGGTCGAGTTCATTGGGACATTGCAACTAAGGTCAATGATTAGACCATTCAACAAGGGATACGTACTGAGCAAGAAGGGCATGCACGATTGCACCCATTCGGCCATTGCACTACATGGCTGTGTGGACTTAGTCGAGGGACTAGTAAGCCAACTCATTATCGGCAACACACTTCCCCACGATCAAGGGAGGAACTTGGAAGGCCCTAGTCAAACCTTGAAGTCATCAGGAGGTGCTAGATAGTCGTGGACTTCCTTGGGACAAAGCAACTCGAGTTTAATGTAGCAAGGTCCAACACGATGCATTTATGTCCACTCAAGTCTCCGTGCCAAGACAGCTGGAAGGACATGGTCAAAGGGACCATTCAAGGAGGAAGTTGATGGTCGTTGCCCATGACTAAGAATAGCCACACGTCTATGAGATGCATAAGGACGACTTCCTGTCCAAGTCCGAAGAGAGAGTTACTCACAAACCCGGTCAAACCACATTAAGGGCATGTGTGATTCCTAGGCACATGGTTTGACCACCTAATGCCCCCATTATCTAGTGCCTATAAAGGGGCTCATTAGAAATGGAATAGACTTAGCTTTTGAGTATTAATCTTGTGAGATTTCGAGTTTCCTTTAGTCTTTTAAAGACCTTCTATCGACTTATCTAAACTTTGTTTTGAGTTTAGTGACCATTTATCTTAGAAACACAATGTAGGCTTGGTTCCCACCTCTCTATACGTGACGGGTCAAGTTTTCAATAGCATTCTCAATAGATTCGTCTTTTAACCACCAACATTGGTATCGGGTTTAATCACAAGTTGGTTAGGTACATATCACAAACCGTACAGCTGTATAAGATCTCTCTCTTATTTAGCGAACTATGCCTCAAAATGTTTCCTGAATTCATTCTTCACCTTACGAACATCTGTCACCCAGTTATCCTCTATAGCCACTCCCGCTATCTCCTTCACACATTTCTCTCTATTAATAGCATCATAGAAGTAGCTAGGGTTCACATCTCCATTGACTAACCAACGTTTCCTACTCTTTTGCGCAAGGCCTCCTACACCCTCAATTTTTGTTGTAACGTATCATATTTTTTCCAGGCGCTCATCCTCTTCTAAAATTTGCTCCTCAGCTTTGATATCCAGACATTAACTTGTCTCTGAGCCCCCTTACCTGGTAATCAATATGTGCAAGAGAATTCCTCTTCCATTTAACCATCTGACACTTAATTCATTTTAGCTTATAGCTTTTCCTTCTCTACACATTCATCCTCTGCCATTCCCTCTTCATCATCACCTTAATATCTTTTTGTTGAAGCCAACAATTGAAAACCCGAAATGGCTTGGGCCCCCAATTTCGGCCTTCATCAGAAAGTGTGATTGCTCGATAATCCAATAGAGTGTGATCCAAATTGACTTGCTTGGAATCCGACCATTTTCTTAACCAACTTGCTAACAACAAGAATTTGTCGATCCTACTTGCCCTTGAACTCGCTCAATTCATCCATGTGTATCTCCTTCCGCTCAATGGTAAGTCGATCAACCCTGCATTTCCTATAAAGCTATCAAACCACTCATCAATCCTTCATCCTCCAACATTTCTGAAGGCGTTTCCTCACTCTCTAACAGATTCTCATGTTCGCACTCTATTTGAAGGAAAGTTGGCTATTTGCACAATTCAATATCTGGCCCATCTCTGCAAGGTCTTGTGGAGGAATATGAATTCCATAGGTGCAACTTTTTGTGTAGTTGACCTTTTATCCAGCAACTAATTCATAACTCATCCCTCAAGTTTTTACACGTTCGATATACGCCCCCATCAGTTTGTGAAATTCTAGCGCCCGCCCAGGAAGTTTTCAAATTCATAGTTTGGTCCCTCAACTTCCAAACAAATAAATTATTAGTAGCTTAACTTATAGATATGTGTTTGAAATGCTCTCCGTACAAGGAGATTTGGCGCCCTTCCTCTGTCATCTTCTCCGGCCACATTATCGGTGAGTCTGAGCGCCTGTAACTTCGTCCCAACCCAACCCTCCCCGGGGCCTCACGCCCTCGGGGGGAGCAGCTCCCTCCCTCCCTAACGTACCTACAACTCCCATCCCTCCAAGCCAAACCTACAATGGACTCTAACCACTGGACCATCCCACCTCATCAAAGAAAGCTTATGCGACGTGCTGAGATAAAGGCTGGAAAAGCCCCCATATCCCACTTCCAGAAGGTGTCGCCAACTCCCCAGAATCCGCAAAGCGTGTTCGAATGGCTAGGAAACCGATCTTCGGCACTTGACCAGCCCCCCTCCAAGGATGCAGTACTTAGCTTCTATATCACGAACTTCCCAAGGGGAAGTGACTCTGACCGACTAAGGAGTGCTCTTAAGCACCAAGGTAAGATACACACTCTATCAATTGCTAGGAAACTGAATAACCAAGGCCGACAGTTCGGATTTGTTGAATTTGAAAACACTGAGGATGAAGACCTATTGTTATTCAAGCTGAATAACACCTGGCTTGGTTCATATCGCCTTTATGCCAACCGTACAAGATATCCCAAACGGAACCAAAACCAACCAATAGCTACTGGAGCCCAGATAGTTGGTTCCCTGCTCACCAAGATGATAGAATCTAATCGGCAGGCACCAACTACTTCGCCCACCATTGGCTCAGAATTATCACTCTCCTCATTTTATCATCTAGCTCGTGGCTCACCCGCAGCTTTGTGGTAAGCTTAACTCAGAACGTTACTTGGAGAGATCTGCAAAGGATATTGCGTTCTGCAGGATACTTGAGCGTCATGATCAGCCCCTTGAATTATGACTCGGCACTTATGTGGGAAGAGGAGCCCCTTGATCTTGAAAATCTGATGACGCATGACAAGGAATGGTTATCTAGTTGGGTGAAGGATATTCTCCCATGGACGCCGCTGAAGCCATCAAAGCTCAGAATTGGAAAGGTGCAAATTTATGGACTACCACTGCAGGCATGGTCTCAGAATAATTTCACGGCAATTGGTAATCAGATAGGATCCTTCCTCTGCTTGGAGGATGATACATTGCTCAAACAAAACTTTGAATTCGCTTCTATGTTAGTGCACATCCCCCTCGATACAAGGGTGGCTTGCAACCTACCTATAAGAATTGATGGTGAACTGTACTCCCTCTTTATCAAAGAAGTGGACAGGACCGTACCTAAGTGGCAGGAAGTGTTATCTCTTGAATCTGAATCTGATTCCTCTGTGCTATCTGATAACTCATCATCAAATCATTCTGTGGACGATGTAACTTTAGCTGGAGCAACCCCCCTGTCTCGGCAGTTCTCTGTCAACAACGTCCAGACTATGGTTGATACTGAGATTGGCAATAAACCAATAGTCAAATCTCCCGCCAATGAGGAAGGACTTGTGATAGAAACAAATACTCCAGTGATACTGCAAAGTACTGATAGCCCCATTGAAGAAAACTCCTTGGCAATGATCACATTACCACCTGTCAAGGCTGTTATCATTGAGGAGCAGCTTGCCCTGAATAGTGAGCCTGCACTGGAAGCGAAGGTCGATGCGCTAGAGTTAGTGGTAATCCCCCCAGGGAGGGAATCTTCTCCAGGCGAAGTACCAAGCTCTGATCGGATGCTCGCTCAACAGATGGACACAGGCCTAAATGATCAGAGTCCACTGAAATTGGCAGCTAAAGCATATGACAACTTCCCTCCACTCCAGCATCAGAATCAAACAATAAACCAGACCCCCTTGTCAACTGCCAAAAGGCCTCGAGGTAGACCAAGAAAACACAAACAGGGAGTAGATCCTAACACCAAGGCGGGGCAGTTAATTTTAGATGACTGGCTTTACAATCTCTCAACACAATCATCAGTCAGTCCCCCTTTACCTCTACCACCGGATACTCCTGTGAAATTGACAAAACTATGCAATGTGGATACTATTATGGAAATGGGCACACGCCTCGGGGTTATATATGGTGCTAACCATCATGCATTCCGCAAATTGTTCAAACAAATGTCTGCCTCGGCCACAGCAGCTTCTAGCTCAGTAGTTACCAGATCTGATCTTCATCCATGCTTATGAAAATGGTCACCTACAATGTACGTGGACTTGGAAGTCCTGGCAGGAAGAAAGAAGTTAAGCAGTTAATCAGAGCGGAGCAGGTAGATGTTATATGTATTCAGGAGACCAAATTAGTTACCATAGAGAGGAAACTCTGTGCCTACCTATGGACAGATGATGATTTCGATTGGTGTTTTACCGGAGCCAAAGGCTACTCTGGAGGACTTCTTATAATCTGGAATTCCACCAAGTTCACCAGAATATCACTTCTTGCAGATGAAGGAATTTTAGGGGTCACGGGGATCTGGGCTGGAGACACTACTGCATCACATATACTTAATGTGCACGGCCCTGGTGAGTTAAGCAATAAACAAGCGCAGTGGAAAATCTTAGCTGATTTCTTGCAGCCTCGAATGCATGAGAAGTGCTGTGTGGCGGGCGATTTTAACGCGGTGACAAGCATCAAGGAGAGGAAAGGTGTCTCAGCAAGAGGATATGTCCAAGAAGTGGCCTGTTTTAACAAATTCATTATGGATCTTGAACTCCATGACCTGAAGATGGAAAGGAGAAAGTATACGTGGTATCTGAGCTCCATGAGGGCGATGAGCCGCTTGGACAGGTTCTTGCTAAATAACATCTGGTTCGAATCAGCTGAAACTTGGACACAGGTTGGTCTTGAAAAAGAAACCTCGGATCACTGCCCGGTTAGTTTAACTTCTCAGGTCCTCAACTGGGGTCACAAACCATTTAAGTTATTTGATTCATGGTTGGAAGACAAAGAATTTAATCGCCTGATTGTGGAGTTCTGGAATAGCATCTCCATTCCTGGCTTTCAGAGCTTCCAGCTGCTGAAGAAAGTGAAATTACTGAGGGAGTGCATCAAGTCCTGGAACTCATCTAGACCATGAAATTTATCTGAGCAGAGACTAATCCTGCTAAAAGAGATCAGAGGAATCATTCTGGCAGCAGAATCAGAGACTCTGCCTGATAGGCAGCACCTATCTGATCTTTACTGGAAGCTGGAGAGAATCACTAGCCAATTGAACAGCGAGATCTTTCAAAAATCTAGACTGCAATGGCTGCAAAAGGGAGATGAAAATTCGTCTTTCTTCCATAATAGTCTGAGGAAATCCAGATCAGTCAACACTATCAGTGGTGTCTGGGATGGAGCAATTTGGCTTCAAGATCCGGAGCTTATCAAAGAATGTTTCTTACTTCACTTCAGTAATAGATTCACAGAGAAAATACCAGTACGACCTCAGCTGACTATCACCTTCAGCATGCTGGACCAATCAAGAAAAGATTATCTGCAACTCCCCTTCACAGTAGCAGAGATAACTGATGCTATATCGAATTGTGGAAGCAACAAAAGTCCAGGACCTGACGGGCTGAACTTCAAATTTATTAAACACTTCTTGCCACTACTGCTGCCAGACATCATGAATCTAATGGCTGAATTCTACAAAACAGGTAAACTGTGCAAGGGCCTTAATGCTTCTCATGTCACACTACTGTCCAAAACTTCTACACCTACACGGGTTGAAGACTACAGGCCTATAACCCTCATCAATTCCATGCCAAAGGTTATATCCAAGGTTCTAGCAAATAGGCTTAGCCTGGTTATAGGTAATCTGATCAGCCCCACACAAGCTGCCTTCCTCAAAGGCAGGAGGTTAGTAGATAGTGTTGCTATAGCTAATGAAGTGCTTGATGAGGCTAAGAAGCTGAAGAGGAAAGTTATAATCTTCAAAGTCGACTTTGAGAAGGCCTTTGACACGATCCACTGGAATTACATCCTCCAGATTATGGCCGGTATGAACTTCCCCCCCTGTTGGTCTTGGTGGATCAGAGGGCTCTTGGAGTCAGCTTCCTCCTCTATTCTTATAAATGGTAGCCCCACGAGAGAGTACTATCCATCATGTGGCATAAGGCAGGGTGATCCTATCTCACCATTTTTATTTCTACTGGCTGCGGAGGGCCTATCAGCCATGATCAAGCGAGCAACTGATCTTAGGATGTTCTCTGGCATCTCTGTAGGTCGAAGTAATGTAGAAGTCTCTCATCTGCAATTCGCGGATGACACATTACTAATTGGACAAGCTGACTGGAGCTCTATAATTGCATTCAAATCTATATTGATCAACTTTGAACTGGTTTCTGGGCTGAGAATAAACTACTCCAAGAGCAAGCTTATGGGGGTGAACATTGACACGGAGCAACTCGTTGATATGGCCTCTTTTCTGAACTGCCAAGTAGGAAGCATCCCCTTCAGTTATCTTGGACTGCCAGTGGGTGAAAAAATAAACAGACAAAGCACCTGGAAACCTGTGATCAGCAAGTACACAAAGGTGTTATCAGCATTGGTGCATAAGCAGCTGTCTGCGGGTGGAAAATTAGTGCTTCTGGATTCTGTCCTTTCTTCACTCCCTTCACACTTCTTCTCCATGTATAGAGCTCCCAAATCTATCATCAAGCACCTAACCTCCTGTCAACGTGACTTCATCTGGGGTAGCACCAAAGAGAAATGCAAGATGAGTCTGTCTTCATGGAAAAAAATTACAACTGCTAAAGATAAGGGAGGGCTGGGGGTACGTTGCTTATCATCATTTAATGCTGCCATGTTAGGAAAATGGGGGTTGAAGATACTTAACAGATCTGACTCATTGGTGGCTAAAATCCTGCATTCGAAGTATGGCAATCAGCCAGCCTTTGTGGCAGGGCACAGAGCACTACAATCAATACCAGGGTACCGGAACAGAGGGAGACCGTGCTCAAATAGATATGCTTCTGAATGGTGGTTAACTCTCCAGGACACGCTGAACCAGCCTTGGTTTAGAAATAATATTGCTCTTCAACTAGGAAGTGGCGACCATATCAGATTTTGGACTGATAAATGGCGAAGCAACACTCCTCTGGCAGTATCTTATCCTAGGCTGTTCAGGATTGAATGTGTGAAGGAGATCACTATAGCTCAGGCAGGACTATGGCAGAATGGTGTATGGAGTTGGAATTGGAGGTGGAAGAGACAGCTTAGGCCTTCAGACCAAACAGAATTATCTAATCTATCAGCCTCTCTTCAGAACATTTGTCCATTCGCGGACACCGATGATGCTTTCATTTATCAGGGGTGCAGTGATGGGATATTCACAGTGAAGGATGCATATAAGGCAATCAAGGATGAAACAGACCATATCTTTTCAAGTAACCATATTTCCCTTGCGAGTAAGCTGTGGACTAGCTTTGCACCTAGGAAGACCTGCTTTTTTAACTGGTTACTACTACAACACTCAATCCCAGTCAAAGCCACACTACAGCAGCGAGGGGTAATACCAGCAGACCAGACTATCCTTTGTGCCTTTTGTAGGACAGAAGATGAGACTGTAAATCATCTATTTCATAACTGCTCCATTACTGTGAGTCTGTGGCAAAAGATTTCCAGATGGCTATCCTTGACAGCAACCTCTACTATTCCTGATCTGCATACCTTTGGTACCCTTGCTGTCCCGGGAACTCATCTTCCTTCTTGGTTGTCAATCTGGTTGGCCTTCATGTGGATCGTTTGGAAGGCCAGAAATAAGGCACATTTTCTGTCAGAAGAACCTCAGATTCACTTACTGCTCCATAGCATTCAACTAAATTCTTGGAGATGGATAAAGGCCAGAAAGCAATCAACCTTCCTCTATAGTTTCTGTGATTGGCTTCTGCACCCCCTTGAATGCATCACCTTTATCTGAGTATTTGTTGGAATTAGTTATAGCACTCAGAGTCCATATTTTCAGGGAGTCCTCCTTCTTGCTTATACTGATGCCCTTTCCTTTCCATGAATCTATACTTTCACTATTGTATCTATGTGGTTCAGGTGAGGCAGCAGAGAGCCCAGAATGAGACAAACAGAAGAGCACCATTGTATGCCGATTGACAGGGAGTTATATTTTGTTCGAGGTGTACTTGTACTGACTAATATCTGCCAACTTCTATATGGTACAGGTTCATGGAGATCAAGAAGGAAGTGTAACCCCCTCATATACTTACCCACCCTTCTCCCTGGGCAGCCTCACGCTCCCAAGGAACGCCACTCAGAGCCATATATGCATTCCAACTCAAAAGTTTTGATCTGGCCTACTGGCTGTATCCAGAACACTGTTAGGACAAGGATGGAGCCTTCTACTCGGATGGTTTACAAATCGGAGACAATGTCAGAGTTGTCCAGTTTAGCAGTTTAATTCAATTCTGCAGAATTATAAGAGGAGAGCTATTGCAAGGCCTACGGGCATACCTACTTTCAGAGCTGTCAAGAGGCAGAGTAACTCACTCACCAGGACGATGACTCCCTCTTCGGGATATCTGGAGAATTATCATAGGGGCAAAGCTCCATCTCTCACCATATCTTGTTGAGATGACCATGGAGATATAACCCTGGCAGTGAAACCTGGGAGCAGGTTTCGGTGGAAAGTAACCCACAGGGACAAGAAGAAGGACATGCAGACACAAAGCACGCAGATAATCACCCTCTGTAGAGGAAGGTCCAGCAACCAAAAAAGAGGCAGTAGCTTTGCTCGTACAGTGGTGGCAAAATTCAGTAAAGTGCAACAGGAAGACATGCAGGGCGACACCATGAGTGAAGGATGGATGACCTCCTGATTGTGCACTTATATACCCCTACCCCCCTGCTTTATCTGTCATACGTTACAGGTTTAGCTCATTAATCTGGAGGGAGCTATGTACCAATGTTCCTCAACAAAGGGCATTGATAAGTTGATAGTCATGATCCCCAGATTGGTGAAGAATGGATAATGGCGATGAACTGAATGCCGAGATGCTGGTGCATTCATGACGCTAGGCGAGCCAATTATCTATTCACCTCGGCTACAATGGCAGATAAAACGGGTTGGTTGGGTTATATAGCTCATATTCAGGAATCAGACACCCACACATAGGCCATTGACCTCTAGATGTTAGATGGTGATTCTACTTACACCGGGATATTAGTGACATTCTGTAATACACCACATATATATATATATATATAAAATTTGGCATTTCCGAAAAAAAACTTCAAACAAAGGGGAGGAAATGAAAATTCTGAACCAGAAAAAAAAAACATCCTTGAATTTATTTAACTAAATTCTAAAAAATAATTACATTAAAAAATATAAAAAAAATTATCCAAAATAATATCAAAATAATATATATTGAAATTAATAAATCACAATTAGTGTTTTATAGTATAATGATTATCATTGTTCAATTGAAATCTTGGTATACATCTGAATTTTATTTTTGAATTTGCGTAAAGTTCATCGGGTTTGACAAATGAATTTTTAGGGTAAAAATAACTTCAATTTTTTTGATACGCCAGAATTTTCAATTTACAAAATATAATTTATTTAACTAAAATTTAAAAAATAATTTCATTAAAAAAATATATTCAAAAAATTATTCAAAAAAATATAAAAATAATATCTATTAGATTTAATAAATCATGACCAATGTTTTATGGTGTGGTGGTTACTGTTTTATTCTTTTGATTTCTAATTTTTTTTTTTCTAAACACATGCACAATGATTAAACTAATAAATTAAAATTCTTACAATTTACCAACTAATCTAGGTAAATCTTATACACTAAGTTGTTTTGTACCCGTACTGATTTTCTCTTTTACTTCTCTTTTTGCTTCTCCTTTTGATTCGACTTCTTCTTTTAATTTTGTATTTTTTTGAGTGTTTGGTAAAACTATGAAAAAAATTGAAAAAGTTATTCAACAGTGTTTGTAATCAAAATTTATAAGTTGATTAAATAATGTTTGTAGTTAAATTTGGTAAGGTAACTTTTATTTATTTACGAAATTGCCATGAGAAGTAGAAGTAGAAAAAAAACAAACCTCCTACATACTTCTGAAAAACAGAGTTTTGGCTAGAAAAAAAAAGGAGAAGGAGAAGGAGAATTTGAGTTTTAAAACACTGTTTTTGAAATAATCTGAAAAAAAAAAGAGAATGAGAAAAATAATCTAAAAAAATATAGGTACAAAACAGGCCCGAAGTCGTCCATCATTTTTAAGCAGTAACGATACCAAAAAATTGAACTTTTTCAATTTTTCGATATAGTTTTGGTATTTTATTAATTATTGAAAGATATATTTATATTTATTTTAATTTTTTTCAGAGTTTAGGGTTTCTTACCCTAAACCATAAACATATATGTAAATTTTTTTTATTAACTCAATGATTATTAAATATCATTAAAAAGGCATTATTTTATTTAAAAATGGTAATATAAGGTTATGATTTTAGTTATTATTAATCAAATAACATGTAGAAATATTATAATTGAAAATGTCAAAATGATATGATAATTTATCTGAGTAATCGACAAATTCAACCATAACAATTTGATTTAATGCACAATGATCAAGTATCAATGAACACAAAAAATAAGTTCATATTAAATTGTAATTTGAATCCAAGATATTGATAGTTTAAGTTTTAACACTTTAATAACGGCTGACATGATTTTGATCACGAATATGAAAGTTCTCAACCTCTCAATTATATTATTGGGATTTGCTTCAATCTCTGCATAATACATATGTATTTAAATACGGCAAACAATTAAGTAAAACATAAATATATTTAAAATAAAATAGTTATTTATTGTGTCAAGTAGATACGTCTCCAGGTCCTCTGTCCTATCGCAGTGATAGAATATATTTATTTTTTCTTTCAAATTTTGAGCACAAATAAACCCTTTAGCTGTGTTTGGTACCAATGAACTTCTAAAAACACTTATAGCCCGACCGCTCTTGCTGAAAACCGATTCTGAAGATACGATTGTGATGGGAATGGCAAGAATGTCGCGTTCCACCAATCTAAAATTTCATATGAAACTCTTAAATGCTCATTTCTTTCATTGAGATACCTATATAACTCAGTGTTGTCCAATTATATTTTTTGGGCCTTGAAAGTGCGAAGTCATTCGACAGCTAGTCTGCCGAACTACTTCCCGCCCCCACATTGTCCGATAGAAGATCTACCATATAGCGAATTGCACTCATCAAAAAGATCTTCTACCCTTTTCCTAACAAAAGCAAAAGCGTCTCTACAGGCATCATTGCTCATATTTCGACTAAATCAATACTCGAACCAACCAATTTATACTTCAATTCAAGAAGAATAGCGACAAAAAAGTACCAGTTCATACTCAAGAAAAATTGTAATAAGTATCTATGCATACGGAAAAACAATAAGAACAATAGGTAAAGTAAGAATAGTACCTGTTAAGCCTGAGCTTTGGGTCCTCTGCAGTAAGTTCTCCCCAATATTTATCAAACTTGACCTGCATTCTCCTGGCCATCATTGTGAAGCTGCCATCATCACTCATCATAAAATTATCTAACTGTTTCTTTTTTTGGTTAACCGATGGTATCCGACTATTTGTCGACTAGTCCACCAGGATCACGCCTAACCGACTCTCCAGGCGGATCAGGCCAACGGTTGACTGGACAAGCCCTGTCATAAAACCGAAGTCTAGCCCCAACTGCTGCGTCTGGTGGGAGTCGAACCCATAACCCTCTCTACCTAACTGTTTCTTTATATTGGCTAACTCATTGAAAAAAAAAGTGTGCAATGCAGGCAGACAAAAGTCAATGTCGATTCATAAAATAAATTCAAGAAACTGATGAATTTCTTGATATGTTCCCAGTCGTAATTTGTAGGTATCCCCCACTGCCGTCTTTTGTTCCATCTCTAACCTCCATCAAATACCCCACCAAGTTCCCATCATCCATCTCCAGCAGCTCTTCAAATGCAACTAGATGTTTCTCCGCAAAAACCAACATGATATAAGTGGTATTCCACCTTGTGTAAATATCCAACTGCAGAAAACTCTTTGATTCTATGTCTTTGGTTTCTACACATTTCTTGAATGCATCTTCCTGTTGAGATGAAGATTTGACATACTTCACCATTTGTCTCATCTTTTGCACGGAGTGATCGATCTCCTTCAATCCATCAGCACAATTAAGTTCAAGATCTATGCAACACATCTCATATGTAAGTTTTGGTATTGCCCAATTACTCCACCCACTCTACCCCAAAACAACTTTAGTTGTCGCTGCCTCGAATGATCCGAGCATGTGTCATTGTTTGAGGCATTGTTAACAGTGATGGTTAGGACCATATCAAGTCCCCAAATTTCCATTACCTTTTCCAGTTCCTTTGAAAATAATTTACCTTCGTGATCGGTAATTTTTTGAAACTCAAGCACTCTTCTGTGCAACTTCCAATGTGTCGATGAAATGTGTTGTTACACACATGTAAGTGATGTTCTGCACCGATGTCCACGTATATGTGGTCAAGCAAACTCTCGGATACCACTCCAACAGTTGTGTCCTCAACCGATTCAACTCCGAAAGGTAGACACCCACGCAGTCTCGCGCAACAGTCCACTTAGAAACCATCTTGAACCGAGGCTCAAACAATAATGAAGCCTAACCTCTCCACGATCCTGAAAGGTAGCTCATCCGATGATACACCGCGCTAGCGCCTTTTGTTTCTTTTCATCGTATATATACAACTTCACAATTCTTTTTTCTTTCCCCACAGCAGAGGATGCATCATGTCTTTTGGCATCTCTTCATGTATGCCCCATCCCCGAAATCCCATGCCCTTTAGAGTGGCATGGAACAATTTTTTTTTACAGTGTTTGCACTATGCCTTTGTCTCCACCACACTTTCGGTCGCGGGCATCAAGTCAAAGTGTTACCACACCTTGAAACATACCTTTCCTTTCTTCGTAACTGGAGAACCTGCGTGATCAAATTCTTCTTGCATCTCATCAATTGTAGGTGACTCTTGAATGTAAAGAGACGCTGATTCGTCTACTAAGGATGCTACTTCTCCTCGATGACGCTCCATCTAAAAAGTGCAATATAGTTTAGTGTATAGCATTATCATGTTAGGCAACCAGAAATGCAGCTAAAAGATAGATCACACTTTACCAAAACTAAAAGAACATGCTTGAGAACTAGAACTATCCATCAAGGTGAAGGCGAGAACTAGAACTATCCATCAAGGTGAAGGCAAGAACTAGAACTAAAAGCAACGGATTGAAACCAATGGCATATTACAGGTATCAATTACTATTAATCAAGGTGAGGTATTAGGCAAGAACTGAAACCAATGGCATATTCCAGGAACCTTAGGGTAATAGTTACTTCACTAAACCTAGCAGCAGTGACATATATGAATATGATCATTGATCAAACAAAAACTGATAAATCACATTAGGAAACAAACATCCAATTCTCTGTCAAAGTAAGACTAGCATCGCATCAAGGAAATACCAATAAAACAAGATATGTCTTAAGCAAGGTCTGATTTCTGAAATCACATTAGGAAACAAACATCCAATCCTCTGTCAAAGAGGAAGAACCGAAGAAGACGACGAACTGAAGGTCTGATTTCTGAAATCTGAAGCAAGGGACTGAAGGATGAAGCAATTGGATTAGATGACGGTCGACGAAGGAATGCGTTTGCGCTTTTACTTTTAGCCGATTTCAATTTTCATAAATGTTCGAGCAAAAGGCCATTAGCCCCCCTGTACTATGTCTATTAGCCAGTTTACACCCCTGTACTTTAGAAAGAGTCACTTT
>JAOWBN010025236.1:0-10489 GCA_028565015.1 Pinguicula moranensis
ACATAGAGCGCAAAAGCCAGCCTTGCGACCTTCATAACCAACAAAATGCTGGTCAGACAAAGATAGTAAAGTTTCCTTTAAACAGAACTGAGTATCAAATAAAAATATAAGATTGGAACAAGCCTACAAAATAAAAAGAGTCAAATCTAGAAACTCAAAAGAGATAAACGAGAAAGATGGTATGTAGGGACTCACAAGAACTTTGATGCTTCCCACTTTGCAGATAAGCCGCTAAAGGTTCAGTGTATGTAAGGCATTGCAAGACCGAATTAAGGAAACAAGTATTCCCAAGATTGCGTAAGCCAGCACCCTGATAAAAAGGGCTTGTATTAGACGTGATTGATTCCTCAAAAAGAAAAAGTCATCAATTTCAGTTCAACAACTCACAATCCTGCGGAAAGTAATCGTAAAGCTGAGGTCTGGATCAAGTCCAGCTTCAAATAGCTCCATTTTCTCGCAGTTCTTGACCGAATCTGCAGCCTTGTTGGTCTCCGCCGTAGGGTTCAATGTCACCAGCTTAAACCCATCATTCGTGCCACTACCAAACCCATTGAACGGTTTCGTTGCTAATTGAAATTCGATCTTCCGATGAAACAACGCCGATTCCAAATCCGGTTCTCCCTCTGCCTGATCCGGAAAGATCAGCGCCGCCTCACCCATAATCTAACCAGGTAGACACTCAGCCTTGATTCGCCTTGCAAATCGATAAAAATATGTTCTTTGTATATAGTTTCGTCGGAGATTTCCTCGGTCTTTAATGCGGGAAAGAACACAGAAATAAGTTCTCTCCTGATTGAAGTGTGTGTCGGCTATGGAAATTCCGAAGCAGGTTTAAAACCCTAGAGATTTTTGATTGCGTGCGCGTTCAGATGTGTGATGTGATGCAATGCAAGTGGGGACTGGGGAGAGAATTTCTACTAGGAATTTTATTGGTGGGCTGTATAGAAAAGGCACGAAGATGGAAAGAACTCTTTTAAGATTAAGGCAGTGTTTGTAACTTAAAATTGATTTTTGTTTTATTTCTACGGAAATGCTAATTAAACCTATAATTCAAAAGCAGCTATGTAGGCACTTCTGTGATGAAAAAATAGATGGTAATATTTTTGTAAATAAGTCAAATACATATTTAAGATATTTTTATTCTAATAAACATTTTCATAATTCAAAACTATATTTCATAAATGCAAGGATATAATTAAATTTTTCTTTCATAAATATAAGAAAATCTAGTTACAATTAAAAATATTTACAAACACTATTATTGTAATTTTTTATGTAGCACCGTTGTTTTTGTAAATACACAGCATTTTTCTACAAATCACTTTTTTTTAATTATCTTCATTGAAAAGTACTTTGCAAAAGGATAAGTATTTTCAAACGTATCTATGGGACAACCATCCATCAAGTGTTTGCATACTTCTATTTAATTTCCACACAAAGTTCATTGAAAAAAAAACACTTTTGGTATTATATCATAGTAGTAATTATGTTGCTAATTCGGATCCAAAATTACACTGTTAATCTCATTTTACAATTGGTAGTAATTCTTTTAGTTTTGTGTTTATTATGAACTAAAATAAAATGATTCTATTAAATTTTAGTATTTTAATTAATGAAGTTGTTAAAATCTATACATAAAATAACGCAATATATCGTGAAACGCAACAAAAATATTATCTTTGTATAATTATAAGTATAAAACTGTGCATATCTAACTCTCAAGATTCCAACAATATATTGGGGAAGTTCTATTTGTGGTTGTGGTAATGTGATTTTAAATCCTACAAGAATGACCTTGCAATTGATGTTATCAAATATTTTTTTCCAAGTTCATCTCATTTATCGTACTCAAAACCCGGTTCACCTATTCTTTTTACAAAATAATTGAGAGAATATAGACAGTATTTACAAATAACTGCTTACTAATAATTTCACAAAATTCTAAAAAAATAATTGGTTAGCCAGTGCACAAACAGCAAGCACGACTTGTGCAGTGTGCAATATAATTTTTCTCTTACTAAAAAATTAAGTAAATCAGTACACAAAAATGTTGAAATAGATTCAATTAAAGTACAATAAACCTATTTTTCGTTGTAAGCCTAAATTCCAATTCAAGCCCAAACTTCAAGTTCATGTGAAGACTAGCCCATTGATATATTTTATTTTAGTAGTTAATGGGGGACCCATCGCCTTTGCTTCTTTCAATTACCTCGAGCTCCGAGCCCCCGGCCCCACCGGGACAGCTTCACTAATCACCCAAGTATCCCAGATTGGGACCCACTTAAAGTGGGCCCTCCCCAAACTAATTTCAGAATGATAGCGAATCTCCCACACCATAATGGAGCTCGAACCCTCGACTCTAGACAAGCCCTGAGATCGAAGGTCGCACACTTTACCGCTAGGCTAGTATGCACCGTCAACTAGCCCATTGATAACCCGACACACACAGAATCTAAGGTAACCAACCATTTGTGGAAAAGCTGAAGGCCCGATAAATATGCAGAAAAAGAAGTGGCTGCAATGCAAGAGCCATACATAAGTTATAACTTCTAGAATGTTTTTCCAAAAAATCTATATTATAAAATAAATAAAAGTTTACTCTTTAGCCGTTTGCGGAGTGAGGGGAGCTAACAGCGGTGAAGTCAAGATTTTGGATAAAAAGAAGTGAGACACACGAAGGGGGTAAAGGGATGGGGTACACTAAATTTTTTATTTTTAAATCACCATCAATAGTACCAAATATGATACAGTAAAAATAAAAATTAAAACAATTTCCCGAAGAAAAACCACCCTTCTTAGTTTTTTTTATAATCTTATAATTATTTCACATTCTTATTCTGTTACTCTTCGGGTAATGTATCATCAATGGCATTTAAAAAGAAAAAAGAAAAAAATCATAATGAAAGGGGTTTAAACTTTATGTAGGGATAATACAAGTGTTGCATTTGTCTAGAAAATTAATTTGATTTGATAAATCTGTTACTCAAAGAGCAACTATTGCATTCACCCACCAATAAAGTGGGCCTTTGCCATTCGTATCATAAATCTAAGGAAGTTTTTGTTATTTTTCTTTCAAAACTGAAGCAAAAAAAAAAAATCGATTTTTTTGTGACCTTGTAATAATGCTGCAATTCTACTACCAAGGGCATATTTAGAGGGAGCTAGCTCCACCCTTATATCAGTTTTGGATGGAGAAAGTGATGGTGGAACGTGGTCTGTTCTTGAAAATATTGTAATTTTTTAGGATTTAATGAAGAGAGAAAAGATGAAAATGAATTGGGATCGATGATGAATAACATAGTAGTAGGGTGGAGATCCTCTTTCTCTTTCTTTACTTTCATAAAAATTCAAAAAATAGTTAAATCCATCATTTTTTAAATATCTTTAATGTTTTACTTTCTAAATTTTATAATAAATATTTTGTTAAAAAAATACACAAGCTCTCCACAAAAAAAGGATTAGGTATTTTAAATAGTTGTATAGTGATATAAGTTAAAAAAAAATGGGCTTATTAAATAAAAAATTCTTAGCACAATTTAATAGAAAAAAGTTCTTTTACATATTTATTACTCATAAAAAATTATTTACATTCATGAAAGAAATTTAGCTCTTAAATTTTTTTTAGCCTCCCCAATTTTTTTAGTTCGACCTAATTTTTTTTCTAAATCTGCCATTGGTAACAACTTATCCGTGTACATAATTGTCATTTATTATATGTTTGTCTACACACGCACATAAACTCAAGGTCCCAAGCCCATTAGACGGAATTTATTAAATCTTCACATTTCTTTAGTATGCATCCATCTATCAAATTAACTTCATGAACTTGTCCTTGTTTTTGCTGATACCCTTGAAGTATGCATCCATCTATCAAATTAACAAAAAAAGCCTTCCTTCATCCTTTCGGCTCCTGGGCCAACTTATCACAACTCCACGATCACCCGACCGGCTTTTCTTCAAGCCAGAAACAATACAGAGGTGGGATTTCTATTTGATCACTGTTCTTTTATCGGTTTCGTTTCAATTGTTTAGACCTTGCAGCTAATTCCATGGAAGTTTCTTGACACAACATACATAGTTTACACACGGTTTTGAAATAACTCCATGTCTGCGGATGTAGCCTTACTGCTTGCAACTCTAAAGGCAGCATCCAAGATTCTAAATCTGATATGCTATCTAGAAGTGTACATCTAAGCAACTGAGTTGCCAACTAGGAAGAATCCTTTGGTGCAGAACTTGGTGGAACATGTAGCAATCACAAGGCTGAATGCTATAAGATAAGCAGGCTGAGCTGATATCATGATCTATCCGGGATTCAGTAATGACTCTTGTAGTCACTAGACACACACTAGTGGCAGGCTGCATAACTGATGGTTAGTTGACCAATGCTACAGTGTCCCAACGTCGGTTATGCTAGATAGATCCTTTTAGTTATTTCACATATGCCTATTTGGAATAACACTCCCCAACTCATTATAAGGATAGTCCTCCAAACAAAATAGAATTGTGTACCAATATCCCTACAATGGGATAGTAATGACATTTTGAATGGTGAAGAGCGGGCGATGACGATGATCTGAATGCTTAGATGCTTTGTGTTCTTCTATGACGTTAGGTGAGCCACGTACCAGATCACCTTTGACTATACCGGAGGGAGGATATGAAGAATAGACATTTATTCAGCTCAACCCCAAAGAATTATCTAGGTGATACTTCTAGTTGTCTTCCGACTATTTGTACATCTGTATATATGTCTCGTTGTACATACGTACTTTATTTTATCATTGAAATTTGGCATATAAAAAAAAACCCTTCAAAATTGTAAAGACGATGGATGGAATGATTGCTTAGAAATGGTTGTCTAAAATAAGATATTTATATTCCTGGCATGAGTGCCCGTTTTCACTCAGCAAGTACAAGTCGTGATAGAAATAATCCTATTACATGGGAGCATCGCTATAGAATTGACATATTTAATGAGATAATGGACTGCATTTTGCAAGAGATTAAGGATCAATTTAATGAACATACAATTGAGTTGTTAAAACAAAGTTCATTTTTGGATCGTAGAGATGAGTATAGGTTATTTGATATTAGAGTCATTTGCAAGTTAGTTGAAAAGTTTTATCCAGCAGATTTCACAAATCAAGAGCAGCTTTATCTCAAGTATCAGGTGGAAATTTATACCCAAAAGAGTAAAGTCTTGCAAAATCTTTCAACACTTTTAGACTTGTGCAAAGTTTTGTCAGGGGAATAAAATTAATTACTCTCTTATTGATAGATTGATTTGACTTGTTTTAACTCTTTCAATTTCTACTGTAATATCTGAGCATGCATTTTTTGCTATAAAAATTGTGAAAACAGGATTATGGAATAAAATAGAATATTAGTTTTTATCTAATCATTATTAGTCAATATTGAAAAAGAAATAGTTCAATTATGGAATGTTGATTCCATTATTGATGAATTTGTAAATATGAGACCACGTAAATATCAATTTGAAGTGAGATTATCTTATTATATTTTCATTTTTCTAATTTGGATAATTGGACGACAACTTGTTGAATATTTATTTTTATGGTCTTTTATTTTGGATCATCGACTTTATTTTTCTTCTTATTTTTAAAAATTATAAGTTGCATTGTAGGTTAAATTGGCCCGACTGAAACAGGTCTGACCTGATCCAAGCCAATCCAACCCACTCTGCTAAAAAAATAAATCATCCCCCTCACTAAAATTCCTGACTTCGCCCCTGTCCGCCACCAGCAATGGACAATGACGATGGTGGATGGTGGTGGCGGTGGCGGTGGCGAATCCACCACCACCATTATCACCTTTTATTAAAATTTTTTTTCTTTTCTTATCAGCCAAAAAAATAAAAAAATTCATTTAGTAAATCGATTGCTAATTAAATCGATTTCAAATTAAATGGATTCATAATTAGATCATTTACTATTTTTTTTCTAATAAATTATAATTTAGTAAATGGATTTATAATTAGGTAATTTTGTATAATGTAGGTAAACTATAATTTAGTAAACTGATTTCTAACTAAACGAATTGGGTAATTTGTTGTAACTTAGGTAAAATTGTAATATGAATTTCTAATTAAACGGATTCATAATTAGATTAAAAAAATAAAATTATAATTTTTTTTTGTGTGTTTCGAAGAGTCGAGGGTATCCACAGAAATAGTCTTTTGATATCTTTTTAGAGGTCATGGTACGATTAAGTACATCTCACCCTCCACATATCCTAGCTAAAGGCGGGATGTGATATACTGGACATGTTTGGTTTGGTAAATTATAATTTAGTAAGCGAAATCCTAATTAAACGGATTCATAATTAGGTAAGTTTTTGTAATTTAGTAAATGAATTTGTAGTTAGTAATTAAACAAATTCCTAATTAAATATATTCAAATTGGGTAACGTTTTGTAATATAGTTAAATTATAATTTAATAAATATATTACTAATTAAATGGATTCATAATTAGGTATATTAGTTTTTGTAATTTAGGTAAATCATAAATTTTCTTTTCTTCTCACAGTTCTCTACTAAAAATAATAATATTTTTTTAAAACTAACGATGCCAACGGTGGCTCCGATAACAAAATAATTAAATAACGATAAAAGAGGCTACCACCTTACCCGGTATCGGGCAGCGGCCATCACTCGCTACCGTCACCACCGTTACACCCCTTCAATTTTACTCTTTGCTGGCAATGAGCAAAAAACTCGTTTGGACTCTCTCACCTCATTGTATCACATATTGATGAGACCAAGCGATATCAATTGGTTACAATAAATACCGAATCTCTTTAGCTCTGATTCTCCTTCAAAGTCCAATGCAGCTGATATTGCGATCGAGAGAGCTTAAGCATTCTTGTAGCCAATGGATACCGCTTTATGTAAACATAAAATCAAGTGTACGCACAAGGAGAAACGAGAGAACCAATCCAGTTTACTGATACATCCTTCACAATTTTCTCAGTTTCTCCACCTTCAACATGAAGAAACTTACACACTCAATATGGTTGAAGGAGTGCACAAAACTGAAGATTGAACAGGATCTGCAGCTCCTGCAGAGAAATGTCTTAGATCTGGAACTGTAACTGGATCTGCAGATTTCTTACATCTCTTATTTCTATGCGTTAGGTGATATGAATTCTCAAATTCTTAGAATAAAGAGAGATACAAAAACTTCTAAAACTAGGTGCAACTCAACTCAATGTTGTCATCCACAACTGATTTCACCATAGATCTAAAAGCATACAGCAAGTTATATTTTGTAAGATACTATTATAAACAGACAATAATATTTCAGGAAAAAATTCTCAAACCTCAGCAGATTTGGCAGGATCCAACAGACTGGATTATAGAGCTCAACAATCTTCAAGACATACTTCAGTATTATCTAGTCTGCTCCACGAGAAATGATACAACACACTAATAGCACACTAATGAACGGAAAATACCAAAATGCCCCCATGTTGGATTTCATGCCAGTGTTTAACACAAGGGTATTTGGGTATTTTCCGCCCATTAGTGTGCTATTAGTGCGCTATTTTTAATGCGCTATATCATTTCTGCTGCTCCACTGCTATTATTTAAAGCAGAGCAGTGGGGCTGGATCGATTTATTTTTGAACAAGGGCCTTGATGAAAATAAGATATAGATTCTTTTTGAAACATTTTTGGTGATTCCGTAATAGCCCCAACAAGAATTTGGTTGCTTTATTCCTATCTTTAAGAAAAAATTTAAAATTCCAATTGATAAGCAGTACAATGACATATGATCCTTCATTACAAATCTCATCAGAAAGAACGATACTAAATGATAAATAAGAATTTCTAAGAGAAGACATGACAGTTATTCTCTAGTCATAAGTATCTAACACTCAGTCGGGGGCACGGATCATGAGAAGTTGTTTATGAGTTTCAATAATGGCAGGGCTTCCAACAGCAAATTCCAGAACCATGAACAGCATCACACTCTGCTTCTGCAAAGTGAGAATATACTCAGAACCATGAACATCATCACATCTATTATGTCATATACTCAGTTTCCTCCAGAGCATAAGGTATAGGGCTTATCAAAAGGTGGGATACATGTTGGAAATAAACGGATATAAATACTTAAAATGGCCTCATAGGAATTTGTAATTAACAACATTGCATTAATTGTGAAGTCCACAAGTATAAGGGAACAGATAATGAGAAGTTGTCTATGAGCTTCAATAAGAGCTCTCCAACAGCAAACGTACAGGGACTAATTCCTTCAAGCCAAAAAACTAATTCCTTCTGTTTCATTCTTGGGAAAAAAACATTAAGGTTGTCAATCCACAGTGAATACAACCTAACCTCAATAAGGAATAGCAATTTTAATCCCCTAATCACCAAAATATGGAATAAAATGCAAAGAATGGAATAAAATCGGGTCAGAACATAGAAACAACATAAACCTAGCAGCTCTTATTCCTTCTGTTTCAAGAGATTAAGAATACGAGATGAAGTACCTCAATATCTCCAAAGGTACTGACATGATGAATGATCCTTCCTGATGTTGAGGTTCCACCTGAATAATTAAAACAAAGTAGAATAAGCACAATATGAATGAGAAAATAGCAAAAATCAGAACATAGAAACAGCATGGAACGAGTATGACATTTGAGCTTGAGGATGATTTTCAAGCGACGTGGAATAGGAAAAAGACAGAATATTCTCAAGCGATCCAAACTGGAAGCTAACTAGTTAAAACAGATAAGACTCTTGTTCAATTTGAATGGGAAACGTAAAATAGTTAATGCAAAAAAGAAATCACAACATCCTAATGATGGCAAGGGAAGCTGATAAAGAAGCATCATTACATAAACCTAGCAGCAGCCTGGAAACTAACTAGTTAAACGCGCACTTACAAACTTATCCACTTGAAGCCATTTGGATCCTGAAGCTTTCTTTTCAGAAATTTAGCCAAAGCATAAGCCTTATTTGTCTTCATTCGCTACTTTGCTGTCATAGACCACGAAGGCAAAACTCCTCTTCATTTGTTAGGTCTTCATCTTGTGCTGTCAGGGCTAAAAATGAGACGTCGCCAATTCCGGAAAAAAAAGAGCATATCATACCATACCTTCATCACTTATTATATTTTTTTTCGATTTTTATTTTGAGGCTTGTCGTGTCTGACAAACTTTTGGCAGCTCTTACATTGTCTTTTCTGATTTTAAGCCGTTCAGCTATTGACTTGATATCACAAAACCATTTGCAGCTCAATGTAAATCTCATTTACTAGCATCAATATATTCATGTAGAGTATCAGCTTAATCAAGAGCTTTAAGGCAAATTATGTACTCTTTGAGGCACAAGTGCCAGTCGTGCAGGATTCCATGAAATTATTCTTAATACTCTAAAAGGCAGCCAGTAGGAGATTTCTGAAACAGGAAATCAATATAGACAAGTGAGTAAGCATTTGATTGTCGAGTAGTTTGAAGAGTGAAGAACCCACACATCAGCAAAAGATCTCGAAACCAATTCACGCCGGATGCTTCCTTTTATTCACCGCAAGCATCGCACGAGATTTCAGCTTCAAGGGTTTAAAAAAACGCCGGATGCTTCCTTTTATTCACCGTCGATTTCGCACGAGATTTCTGGTTCGAGGGTTTCCCGTCGAACGAGATGGATCCTGTTATTCGACCCGAACGATATGGATCCTGTTATTCGACCCGAACGATATGGATCAAGATTTCTGCTTCTGTCGAGAAGTCTGCAGATTTCTGCTTCTTGCCGAACGAGACCGACGAGAGCTGCTTTGCTTCTGTCGAGAAGTCTACAGATTTCTGGTTGTTGTCGAGAAGACCGACAAGAGCTGCATTTTTTTAAAATCTGTTTCTGATCAACGGCCAATATCGCGTGTATGCCAATGTGTTTATTAATGAGACTAGGGATCCAATCCCTTATATAAATTATAACTTTTACATAAATTATAACTTTTACATAAACTATAGCTTTTACATAAACTTATAAATTTTAAATAAACTTATAAATTTTAAATAAACTAAAACTTTTATATAAACTTATAAATTTTAAATAAACTAAAACTTTTATATAAAATTATAAATTTTATATAAACTTATAAATTTTACATAAACTTATTAATTTTATATACTTATAAATTTTACATAAACTTATTAATTTTATATACTTATAAATTTTATATAAACTTATAAATTTTACATAAACTTATTTATTTTACATAAACTTATAAATTTTATATAAACTATAAGTTTTATATTAACTTGTAACTTTTATATTACTTGTAACTTTTATATAAACTATAACTTTTATATAAACTATAACTTTTATATTAAATATAATTTTTATATTAACCATTAACTTTTATATAAACCATAACTTTTATATAAATTATAACTTTTATATAAATTATAATTTTTATATAAATTTATTTATAAATTATTAAATGTATATAATTAT
>JAOWBN010025247.1:0-10489 GCA_028565015.1 Pinguicula moranensis
ATTTCTGGTAAGTCCGTATATTCGGCCGTGCGTGGGAGGAGAGTTTCTCGGGTAGGGCTCCCGTCGAATCTGCTCGGGCTCGGTTTTACAGCGCACGAATTGAACCCTAAACGCGAGCTCTGGGTTTTCCAGGAATTGTGTCGATTTTTTCTTCAGATTCGTGTCCGCGAGGTTCGCACCAGCGAGAAGGCTTGGCCGTCGAGAAGAAGCTCGGAGAGGAGGGTTTCTCGCGCGAGTGAAGACATGGGTCGAGATGCGTTTTGTTTGTTATCTTCAGGTTATAATCCTGGCCGTCGATTTCTTATGAGATCGACGGCCAGGATCATATGTCACGCTTTATGTCATATTTTATGTCTATATAAGGGGCCCGTATATATATATATATATATATATATATATAAACTCCCCCTATGCTCACCTCACTTAAATCTGTTTCAAGCCCCACCACACCCTACACCCACCCACGTACCAAACAAATTTGAATAATCAAATTCCTAACACTGCCTGTGTGTCGATGTCCAAATTGATCCCCATATAGATGAATATCGGCTGCTAGTTGACAATTGAAAGCGAAAATTAGAGTGAACTCCCAATAAAATGAAGGATGGATTTAAAAGAATGTCAGACTTAAGATTAGGGGCGGAAGCACTTTGCAACATGGCCCATCCTGAAGGCGGAGCAAGGGGGGACTCGAGGGAACATTGCACCACCATCAACAACAACAATCCCACCCCCACTCCATCACACCCACCCAAAAAAAAATATTTTTAGTCTAACATTACCCATTGGCCCCTTTTGATGTGTATCTTTATCCAAAGTTGAAATCTTGACTCCTTCCATCCCTAGGGGTTAACCATCGACAATCGATATTGGTATTGGTCAATACCGATATCATACCGAAGATATTTGATAATGAGTTTATCGATTTCGTACCAAAAATTTTTGGTTTCGGTATTTATGTTCGGTATTTTGGTATTTACCGAAAATCCTAAACATTTTTTATTTTAATAATTTTTTATCAATTAAAAATAAAAATTTTGACATCAAACGGACATTTTTGTAGTATTTAAAAATAAAATAAAATAATTTTGGCATCAATTTTTACCGATATCGCACCAAAAATTTTCAGTAATAAATTTGGTTACCGATACTGATACCGAAAATTGAAATACAGAAAAAATATCTGTTTTCGATTTTGGTGCGATTTTCGGTATCAACGATTTTTTCGATATTTTTGCTTACCCGGAGCCATCCCACGTCCTCACCCCCCCCCAAAGGAGCAGATGGAGGGAGTGGGCTAGCGGGCGGTCCACTCCAAATATATTTTATTTTACACCCCAACTCCAATTTTTTTTTTTTCAGATTCTTATGTAAAATTTTGTAATATTCATATTCTGCTCACCTCACTTTTGTATTTTGTCCTTCCCTCCAAATATATTTTATTTTACACTAAGACCCAACCCAATAATTTATTGATATATATTTATTAGTATTTATTGATTGATGAATTCGAATTCATTATTAATATATATTAAAAGAGAAATTACTAGATGAAATGATATTGATTCAATTATTACTGAATTTGAACGACGTAGATCGTAATTTAAGTGACCGCTATTCTTTTTTGTATTCGATGCGTTTGGACATGTTAATGCGCTTCAAAATTATTCCTTGAGCCACAACAAAAATGGGACCAATAATTGGGCCCGTATTCCGTATTTTGTATTGCCCTGGGCTTTGTAAGCCCAGACCCGTCTCTGTGTAACCTGGGGGCCAATTTGGCCAGTTTTAATATTAAACCTTTACCTACCCCAAAAAATGTGCTTAAAAATTATTTATTATTTTTTAATTTATTTTTCTGTGATACTTCTAAAAATAATATATATATATAATTATTTTGCTAGTGATATCTAATTGGATCGGGACATAGTTTGACGCATCAGACCCACCTAGCGGACCCATCCCAAAATGATTCGAAAAATCTCGCTCATCCCTCCTTTAATTCCTGATTCCACACCTGCAACCCCCTAAGTTTACGTGTATATATATTATATCAAAAACATCACATCTATATGTTTTTGATATAGTATATATATACACGTAAATTTAAGAAAAAATATATGTTGGCCCCCAAAATAATTTTTGGACCCTTCAACCTTTTCTTCTGGCTGCGCCTCTAATATGTAATATCTCTGTTACTGTATATAAAATATGAAGCTTTCCGGGTGTGTATTTCGCTACAACTTCGAGCAACACTCCGAATCTATTAAATTTGCATGTGGTGGCCATGTGAGTCTTTCTCGTTCCTTCTAAACTCAATGCCAATAATATCTTTTTTCCCCTGTAGGACCGAACTTCTTCCCCATGTTTTCCGGATCATGCCAATTTCACTTTTTCGATCTTTCCTTTTTTCCCTTCTCCATTTTCAATCCTAATCAATTATACCACAGGATGGAAAACTATAAGAAAGTTTAAAGATAAAGTACAACATAGTCTTAATAACAATATCAATGTAATTATCATGCAAGATGTGTATAAGATAGGCACAATTTTGTCACATGCTATAGTGGAAAAGTACAATTGTTATTGTTGGTGCAAGGGTAGAAACATGTTACAATCAGTTGAAGCATCCAGTCTCCAATTGCCTTGGCTACGAACCAATTCCAAAGGGTCACTTGAATCTTGGTGATGACTTCCTCTCGAGTTATAACTTAGTTGGCATGTACACACGCTACAACCACTCAAACCATTAAGCATGTCTACCGAAGAGAAGGTTGATTGAAATTGGCATTTTCAATCTCTAGTCTCTACCCTATCCCTTAGGGAAGGTCCAACTCCAAGCACAATGATAATGAAATTGATCCCTAGTTTTGATAAAGTAGCGGTAAGTTTTGTTTCTTGTTAAACCCTTGTGTTCTCCAAAACAAGGGAGTTAGGTTTCCGTTGCATCAGCAATAATTAACAACAGTAAAATAAGAAAAATATTCTTAAATTTGTCTATTAATACCCATAATAAGCCTGCCCAACATAATTTCAATATTCTCTTTATTTATTTTTTCTAACATGCATGCGGGCCACCAACTTCCATGTGCTCGCATGTGCTGTGTCTTTCTTACATTGACCCCCCACACCAGCCAGGCATTCACCAAATAAATGGACTTTCTGGAGTCTCATGCTTTCTTCCCATAGTTTCACTTGTGTCTGAAATCACTTTCTTTGATTCCCAGGGGGAAAAGAAAGAAGATTCTTTTCTTCAATTTCTGACTGGAGTTATAAGATTTCTGTTAATCTCAATGAAGACAAGGTATGTGAATTTAGGCTGTTCTTCCTTGGACGTGTGTTCTTTGTAACTCTTTTCATTAAAATTGTATTGTTTCCTTTCTTGGAGCCCGACGAGTAGTAGGGATTAAAATTGTATTGTATTCAGAATTGGATTGCCAAAACATGCTTACTATCGGATTATTGAAGGATTATGGGATTAGGTTTATGTTACAAGGAAGATTTCCCATTTATAACTTTTGTCGGAGTTTTCTATCGTGTGATCGAGTGATCCTTGGCGTAATAGTTCCAGGGATGTTTAAATCTCCCTAGTTTTGAATTCAAACATTTGATTTTTCTTATCCCTCATGAAATATCCTGTTTTCTTACACTATTTGCTCTTATTTGTTTTTTTTTTCTTACAGACTCCATACTCCATCATCAATACAAAAGCAAGAATTCCTCCAAAAATGGATCAAGGGTTTCCAAATCTACACCGCCATCAACAAGAACATGTCCATTCTCGAACGTAAGAAGGCCATCAAATTATCTGCCGACGTGGCAATCGCCTCCACTAGAGCCACCTCCACCCACTGGAGCCGGGCGGTGGTTTCAGCCGCGGCAAAAACCGACCGCGATGAGGCCGCGAGAACCGTCGTCGAGAGCATATCGGGATGGAAGGTTCGGCAAGAGGAAAAAACTTCCACGGTCACATTCAGCAAGAAGATATTCAGGAGGAGCCGCCTGAGAATGGGTCGGATGAAGATGAAAAACGTTGTACGTCATGATCGTCAGATGAAGCTTGTGAAGAGGAGAACCCGCGTGCTTAAAAGGCTTGTACCAGGTGGGAAAGAGATGAAGGATGAGACTTGTTTGATTAAGGAAACCCTAGACTACATTGCTTCTCTAAGAGTGCAGGTCGATGTAATGAGAAGTTTTGCGGAGGTGGGAAAATTTTGATGACACTAGGATAAAAATAATTTATATATTGTTATTTATTTAATTTTTACCATATTTTTGTGTATACAGGACAAATCGTTACGAACGTCAGGTCCAAGGATCACCAATACCTGCTGAACATGGATGTAGCGGTAGAATTCTATTAAGCCAGTTTTTTTAGAGAATTTATTTCTTTAGAATATCAAGTTTTAGACCTCAAACTGCAAGCAAGCAATCGCACTAAAGCTTCTTTTGAAATTTCCAAGGTGGGTTAGTCTTTAAAGCAATACATTCACAATTGGTACAGTTTTTATGGAAGCTTCAAGTTCATAACTACCTTTTGCTGTATGATCATTGTGAAATATGAAGTTACTAGTATGCCCTTAGTGAAGTGATCACGATAAGTCATTATTATTTGATCTGATTTATCGGGTTACGACACTTGGCAAAATCGTGGGTATTCAATTTAGATCTGATGGTTGAAATTCACAATCCGCATTTATGTCATGAATAAATCTGGACCGTTGATTATTATATGATCTAAGGGTTACTTGCTTAATGGTCTCGATGATGGTGAAGTTAAATCTGGACCTTGTATTTGGAGAATGATCCAATGGCTGAAAACTTGTAAGTTACTCGATCAGAGCACTTATGATCTCAGTCGTTCTTTTACTGCCTTCATCCGACGTCCGAAATCAAGCGGTGCTGCAAGATTATCTGGACCATTGAATGAGCAAGGTGATCGTGCGGTATAGAGTCAACATCAACTTATGAACATTCGATCAAAACGAAATCAACAGCTGAGATGCAATGTGGAAGAAATATATAAGCAAAAAGGTTTCGAAAAAGAATAATAATTCACTCTTGACTTTCTCTCTCCTGCAAAAAACCTCTCGACTCTCTCTACGAGTTCCGACGTGAACTTCTCGTTCCCGACCTCTGTTTTTGCATTTCGACGGATTTATTCGGTGGAAACTTTAGATCTAGTGATTGTTAGTCATCTTTTTCCGGCAAGATTGTTTGCTGGTTCTTTTAGATCTGTTTGAGGTGTATTGTGGTTTGAGTGTGGTATATTGTGGAGAACTTTGTCATTATTTAGTGGAATATCAATATAAGCAGCGTGAGCATCCATTTGGAGCTCAACGTGGAGGTAGTCAGAAAGCAATTTCCGGTGAACCACGGGCCTTAGTCTATTCTTCGATCTTCTACTTTCATTTTTCAAACTACTTAAATCTATACAAGAAGCTTACTAATCCTGTGCTAAGTGTGCCAGTTAAGTCGGATTCGAAATTCCAACAGTGGTATCAGAGCGAGGTTGGCCAGATCTGAGGAGATATGGCCAGATTTGAAGATCCCGTGTAGAACCTAACTTGTTTTAAAGGCTAAGCAAGAAGCTTATCTTGTACCCCTAACAAGCGTTAGGGTGGTAAACTTCTTATTTACTAATTTCAACGCACTTTACACTTAGACTTCTGTTGCATGCGTTCTCATATCTGAAATCTGAGAGCTCTGTTTTAATTCTTGCAAATTGTGGCCACTAGATCTAGGGCCTGTTACAACTTTGATACCTGTTAGGCTTGTCGCCTATTTAAACAACTTTCCAACGTGCAAGGTTTGTCGCCTTTCTGTGCTAAGGCTTGTAGCCTATTGTGTGCATCTAATTTCTTTGAGATTTGTGATAACTGTCACAGTGTGATAATTCTTTAGTGTGTTCCCGCTAATTTCATCCTTCTCATTTGTGACTTATTCTGTAAGTTGTTTTTCCTTAAAAAATGACTACTAGAATAGAGATAAACATGTTTGTTGGGAAGGGTGACTTCAATAGTTGGAGTAAAAAAATGAAGGCACTGCTATCATATAACAAAGTACACTATGTACTTATCACAGATAAAACTAAATGGTCTGATGATGCTAAGAAAAGGGAAGATGAAATAAAGGAAGAGGCCTAAAATTTGATTACTTTGAATCTATCAGATTATGTGTTTAGAAAAGTAGACGGGGATGAAGATCCTGTAAATTTGTGGAACAAATTAAATAATCTGTATGCTTCTAAAATACCTATAAATCTAATTTTTGTGAAAGGTGCTCTGTTTTCTTTTAAAATGGACTCTGCTAAGTTCATTGATGAAAATCTTGATGAATTCTTCAAACTTAATCAAACATTAAAAGGAACAGAACATGACTTAGATGATACTAGTCTTGCTATAATTTTATTAAATTCTCTGAATGAAGATTACTTTGTTGTTAAAAATGCTCTGCAATATTCTGGTGTTGTTCCAAAGATAGAGATAATAATGCTTGGTCTTGAGTCTAGGGAACTAGAGTTGAGAACAGCTAGGAAACAATCAAATGCTCTGTTTGTGAATACTAATCGTGCAGAATCCAATAACAAAGGTAATCAAAATCAGTTCAAACACAATAAAAAGATTAACAATAATCATAACAAGAACAAGAAATCTAAGGATGACCTATTCTGTAATTACTGTAAGAAAACTAGACATGTAATCAAAGAGTGTTATAAGCTGAAAAATAAAGAGAAAAGAAATCAGAATCTAATGTTGCAACTTTGAAAAATGTTGAAGAGGACTCTCCAGAAGTTCTGTTTGTTTCTGGTCACTTATGTGAAGTTTTAAATGTGTCTGATTCTTCTACATGTAATGACTGGGTACTTGACTCAGGATGCACTTTCCATATGAGCCCTCATGAAAAATGGTTTTCAAATCTACGCATAGTGGAAATAAATATTTCCTATCTGTTGTTGATGACTTTACAAGGAAAGTGTGGGTTTTCTTATTACAATCTAAAGATCAAACTTTTGAAAGATTTAGAGATTGGAAAACTTTAATTGAAAACCAAACTGATAATAAAACTAAATACTTAAGGACTTATAATGGACTTGAGTTTGCAATTCCTTGTTTGATAATATGTGTTCTGTTTCTGGTATTACTAGACGTAGAACAGTTAGACATACTCCTCAGCAGAATGGAGTAGCTAAACGCATGAATAGAATATTGCTTGATAAAGTAAGTGTCTCCTCATCACCTCTGGTTTGAAAAAAATATTTTGAGGATAGGCATTGAGTACGGCTGCCTATCTGATTAATAGGAGCCCCTCATCCGCACTAGACTTTAAAAACCCAGAATTTGTTTGGTCTGGAAGAGACCAGAATTTGATCCATGTAAGGTTGTTTGGTTGTGCAGCTTATTCTCACAACAAGTCTGGTAAACTAGATCCCAAGTCCCTAAAGTGTGTCTTCCTTGGATACAAAGAAGGCACTAAGAGATATAGATTATGGGAGAGGAGCTTCCCTGGTTTTAAAATCATTGTTAGTAGGGATGTCCTTTTTAATGAGTTAGATTTTCCCTGCATGCCAAATAAATCCGCTGAGATATCAACTGAGGTGGAGCCTAGGGAGGTTCCTATACAGGTGGAGTTGGACAGAGAAGTTCCTTCACAGGAACCTATCCAATATGAGGAGCCTGAAGAAATTCAAAGCCTCTCAGAAACTGATCAGCTTCAGTCTGATCAGTCCCAACCCTCCACCTCATACAACATTTCCCAAAATAAGGGCACTAGGACAAGAATTGTACCTGCTAGATATGCTAACTTTGTTGAGTTGATTGAATTTGCTTTTTCTGTGGCTAATCAAATTCTATGCTCAGAACCTGATGACTACCAATCTGCCATTAAATCTACTAATTCTGAAAATTGGAAGAATGCTATGATGGAGGAAATTAACTCATTAAGGAAGAATAAAACTTGGAAATTAGTTCCAAAGCCTAAAAATCAAAGAACAGTAGGTTGTAAATGGATTATCAAATTAAAAGAAGGGGTTAACAGTGCTGATCCATACATCTATAAAGTTAGGTTAGCTGCTAAAGGGTTTTCACAAAAAGAAGGCATTGATTACAATGAGATTTTCTCTTCTATTGCAAAATATAAAACAATTAGGATTATGTTATCCTATGTAGCCTTATTAGACTTAGAACTTGAGCAACTTGATGTTAAAACTGTATTCCTAAATGGAGACCTAGAGGAACAAATTTATATGGATAAGCCCTTAGGTTTTGTTGATAAGAAAAGGCCTGATTTTGTATGCTCTTTAAAAAGATCGTTATATGGTTTAAAGCAAGCACCTAGACAATGATACAAAAGATTTGACACTTTTATGTGTAGTTTAGGATTTAATAGAAGCAATTATGACCATTGCTTTTATTTTAAGCATTCTGATGGGGCTTCAGCGTTTTTGCTACTTTATGTGGACGATATGTTGATAATGAGCAAATCAAAATATGAAATTGGTAAGCTGAAATTATTGCTTAAATATGAATTTGAAATGAAGGATTTAGGGGAAGCAAAATGAATTTTTGGAATAGAAATTATAAGGGATAGGAAGGTAGGAACTTTAAAGTTACATCAAACTTCCTACATGAATTTTTTTTTATGAAATTTGTGCTTGACAATCTGAAAACCGTGACACTTCCCTTAGCTGCTCATTTTAAATTGTGTAAGGACTAATGTCCTAGTACACCAAGTGAACTATAAAAATGGAAAATGTATCATATGCAGATTTACTTGGATCACTAATGAACTCTATGGTTAGTACTAGGCCTAACATTAGCTTTGCAGTATCTTTGTTGAGTCGGTTTATGTCTAAACCTGATATTGAACATTGGATGGCACTTAAATGGATTGTCCGTTACTTAATTGGAACTGAAAGTTTAGGATTATGTTATAATAGAAATAACTCAAAAATGAACTTGATTGATTTTGTAGATAGTGACTTTGCTGGTGACTTAGACTCTAGAAAGTCAACTACTTGCTATTGTTTCCTATTTTGTGGTAATTGCATTAGTTGAAAATCTCAATTACAACCAGTGGTTGCTCTGTCAACTACAGAATCTGAATATATCGCAATTTCTGATGCTTTTAAAGAATCTTTATAGCTTCAAGGATTATTAAAAGAAGCTGGAATGTGTGATTCTGTACCCTCTGTGAATTGTGATAGTCAGTCACCAATTTATTTGAGTAAAAATCCTATTTTCACGAAAGAACAAAGCATGTGGATGTTAAATTTCATCTTATACGAGATGTGATTCTAAAAAACATGTGAATTTAGTAAAAATAGGTATTGATAGAAATGCTGCATATTTTGGTACTAAAATCGTAACCCAAAGTAAGTTTCAGTTTTGTCTGGAACTACTTGGGCTAGGCTGATTTGTAACAAATATAGAAGCAAAGAAAAATGTGATGTTGCGCTGCTTAGTCTATTCTATTCTTTGAAAGGTGAATGGTTTGTTAAATTGAAATTTGCTTCAACTCTTGTTGCATCTCTGTTGGACTGTGTATGTGTTTATAAACTAGCAACTTCAAGGTGGAGATTGTGAATTGTGAAGTTACTAGCATACCCTTAATGAAAGAATCATAGCCATTCGTTTTCATCTGATCTGAGTTATTTGGTTGTGACACGTAGTGAAATCTGAAGCGTTTAATTTAGATTTGATGGCTGGTATTTGCAATCCGTGTCTATACTATAAAATGAATCTTGGCCGCTGGTTATTATGTGATCTAACGGCTACTTGCATGACCTTCTCGATATTGGTATAGTTGAATCTAAACCGTATATTTGAAAATGATCCAACGGATGAAATGTTGTCAGTTACTCGATTCTCGCACTTATAATCTTATCCGTTCTTTTACCGTCATGATCTAACGGATAATATCAAGAGGTGCTGAGATTCGATCTTGATTGTCGAATGTGCAAAAAGATCGTGCGGCACAAAATTAATACCAGCTTATGACCGTTTGATCAGAATGAAAGCAATGGTTGAGATAAAAAGTTGAAGAAATATATAAACCAAAGCTCTCGAAAAATGCAATAATTCACTCTTGATTTTTTTTCTCTCCTGCAAGAATCCTCTCGACTCTCTCTACAAGTTCCGACGTGAGCTTCTCATTTTCAGCCTCTGTTTGTGTGTTCCTGTGGATTTGATCGGTGGAATAGTTAGATCTAGTGACTATTAGTCGTTATCTTTTGGCAAGAGTGTTTGCTGGTTGTTTTTAGATCTGTTTGAGGTCTATTGTTGTGGCTCAAGTGTGATTGTAGAGAACTTTGATTTTATTTGGTGGAATATTAATATAAGCAGCACGAGCGTCAATTTGGAGCTCAACGTGTAGGTAGTCGAAAAGCAATTTTCGGTGAACCATGGGCATTACTCCGGTTCTTCGATTAAATACTTTTATTTCTTAAACTGTTTATATGCCTACAAGAAGTTACTAATTGTGTGTTAAG
>JAOWBN010025257.1:0-10489 GCA_028565015.1 Pinguicula moranensis
CTTTCAATCAAATTTCCTCTACCAAATCGGCTTCATGGTTTTCAGTGGGTAGAAGGTTGGGCTGCAGTCTGCAATAGTGGCGCATGTAAGGGTGTGTTTGGTACCTGGATAACTTTTTTCCAAATATTTGGACAAATGTGGGGTTAAATTTGTCTGAAACGTGTAAACCCTTGTTTGGTACGTAAGCGGGGTTTAGGGTTTAACAGTCATCCCTTATTTGATAACGGCGGTTTAGGACTCTACGGTTGTCTACATAACATTAAATCTGTTTGAATTACCTAATATACCCTCCAACCTCTGATATAGAAAATCAAATTTAAGCTAAATTCCTAGACACCAACCCTAATCTCACGCGATCACCGAACGTCGCCCGCAATGTTCAACCCACTTTCCGACCGGCCGCCGCCTTCGTCTTCCGGCCGCCGTCGCCTTGTGAAACCACCCACCCGTTTCTCACTTTGTATGTACCTCCGTGCGCACAAGGAAGGTAAGCGCTATCCCGAAACCCCCCACCGCCGGTCACCATCATCCTCGACGCCAAAATCGGAAAAACTGAAGAGGACTTGATCATACTTGACGGCAATGAACCCGACCTTCCTGTTTGCCATCGTCCGCTTCCAGTTGCCAGTTCTGCATCCTGCATTATTGCTGAGTACCTCACCTAGTTTGTTTTGAATATGCTGTTTTGTGTACTGCAATTACTTAATCTTTGTTAAATTGTGCCTTGTTCCGTTAACTAGATAATCTGTGGTTCCTGTCCTATGAGAAACAATTTCCCTTATACTATGAGTTATGCTGCTACTTATGCTTCCCGTTTACTGAAATTATGACATTTTGATTTTAGTTCAGACTTAGAGTTTAAACAATTTTTGTACAAGCGCATATATGTAGAAAAGTTTCACTGATATTGACTTGTTCTTAGCTGTTGGTTATATAAACTCCGCCTGTGCTAAGATGTTGGTTAGCACAGCCGGTCCCCAGCCCGGAACAAGGAGGAGGGAAGACGAGTCATAGATTACACTGTTTTACATATTGCTACACTGTTTTCAGACTGTCTTCGTGTGTGGTTGTTGAGTATGAAGTATGCATCCCACTGTTTTACATATTGCTACAATGACTTACATATGTCATAGATTTCTTAATGCCTCCTGAAGTAATAGCACTTTTAGCTAAGTCATAATGTCATGCTCTGAGTTTGCTGCAACGACACTTGTTTTCATATGCTGCCATCGACGCTTAACCGCCAAATACCACGGTACCAAACGGTGGGGGGTAACTGTGCTGGTAAAATTAGCCGTAACCACCCAATACCACGGTACCAAATATTGGGTTTGGTTACGCTGCTAGTAAAATTAGGTTAACCACCCAATAGCACAGAACCAAACAAGGGCTGTTGATGCAAAATAAGGTTAACCACCCAATAAAAGCAAACCAAGACAAGTTCATAGTGCCACAAAAACATTTCAATTGTCAAACAACCAGTTCGCAGCAACAAGTCATCGAACTCCCTCAAAACATACTGCATATCGGCTCATACATATAGCAGCCAATATGTCGTCAGACATGCCAAAAAACAAGTCAGATAGTTATCTAGTCTACTACAAATACCACCAAGCCAAACTAGCACAAGTCTGCAAAGTCAGTCCAACTGAAACAGAATTGACAACTACAATCTAATCCAGCTTTCCCTTGTCAAATAGCTGCACGAGCTCAGCCCTACCAGCTGCATCCAAGGTGGTCCAATAGTAATATTGGCCTTCGTGGCTGAGAAGATGTTCAATAAGACAGATCTTCGTGGCCAAGCCCAGATTACAACACTCATCAAGCTGCCGCCTCAACTTCAGTGTCTTGTCCAGCTTGGACTCCTCAACAACATTGTTCTGCTTATCAAAAAGTAAGGTTGCTTTTTCAAAAGCAACATCCATCTTTGATAGGGTACTTTCAGCCTTGCTGGTGATGCCGGTGTTGCTCGTGTTGCTATTGGCAATTGGTTCTTTCTTATTTCCCCCACTACTGTTTGTTTGGGCCTCCGTATAGGTTGGATCAGATGAATCGTCCATCACCCCCTCACAGTCATCAACTGTCTCATGGACAGCAGCTGATGGTGTTTTAAGCTTCTTCAGCGCCCTCTCTACCATAACATGGTCTTTAGCCCCTGGACCCGTCGCCCTGAACTGCCCAAACAGCTCATCCCATAGATCGTAATATGGGTAGATTTTGCCTCGAAGAGATGAGTATTTGCTATTGACCTAGAAAAAAAGATCAAACACATGATTAGCTTTAAGATATGCGAATGGGCTATGCAATATAAAATAAAATGTATACCTGCGTATACTCTTTCCACAATTCTTCAAAATCAACCACAACGGCATGTGTGCCCAAATCAATAGAAACACCACTCAGCCTAGAGAATTCACTCAAGAGGCGATACTGCTTACCCCAGCTATGGATCTTATGGAGCACATTCTTAGCAGACACGGTGTTCCCCGCGACCATCGTCTTTATCTTATTTGGAGCTTTCAGATGTATGCCTCGTTTTCACCCTTGCCCCGTCTTCCACCCTTCAAGTGCAAGGTCCTTCAGGGCTTTCAGCAGTGCAGCCTCTTCATCCGGGGTCATATAATGCTTCTTAGGGAACGGATCACCTGAATTTTCAATCTTAACCTTCTTCAGCTTTGGTTCTTTCCGACTGCCCTATTTTCTAGGCTTTGCCGTACTCAGTGCCACCTCTGCTGCCCTTTCAGATGTGACCTCGTCATTGGCGATGTGACTGGCTGCATCCATTCAAGTACACTACAAAAAGAATCCGGCAAGATAAAATGTGCAAGGATATAAAAGTTGTAAAACAAAGTGATGCAATGTAGCAACCCATTCCATGTCAAAGCTTAAGATCATCGAATACCACACATCCGGAGTCAAATATACAAAGATAGAAGCGAAATATGTAAACAGTAGGCTCATATTACGACAATATATGAAAATTTTCAAACATCCATTGTTCAAACACCAATATAAGACACATGTTCATTCAACAATCATATGATGCAAACTAATCATTAACAATGAGTCTGTAATGACTAGGGGCAGAATATGCAGCCCACATCTCTACAGCTAGGTTTTCTCGGAACTGGTTCCACCAAGCGAGGAAGTGGGGATACAAGTTGATGAAACGATTGACTGATGGTTTGGCCACTCCGCTGAAAATCACTCTACAAGACTCTATTCTTCTGATGGTGAGTGACTGTGCGCAAGAATATTGCCACCTTCTCAATGACCGACACGTACTGATCGTCCTTCAAACCATACTCATCACGCAGGATTCGACATAGTTCGGAGAAAGCACTCTGGGACGTATGCAAGTTCTTGAAGCACTCTCTATTTGACTCTTTCGTAATTCGTTCAATGAAGGTTAACCTTTCTGAAATCCTATCAAGGATTAGGTACTTTGGCGGAGCAGTGGGGTCACGATTACGCTTACGCTGCCGGTTAGCGGTGTTAGCGTCACTATCTAGTTGAAGAATTGTGAGTAGCGCAAGGAGAAACAATCTTCCACAAAGGAAGAGTGTTTCAACAACCAAGAAGTTCATCGTGACTTAGTTCTAACGCACGCACAACACAGAAAGACAAACGAATTTCATACAAGTTCAAATCATATCATGCAATCAAGAGTGTTCCATAGGGGACACCCGACAATATCAAGTACCAAAAGAAACATAAGAAATTGAACTCTATTTGCTTCTTCAGCTTATGGCATCAAAGACTAATGTTGAACGGAGTAACATTAATCTTATTCAAGAATCATATGATGAAACCTCAACACCCACACACAAAGACAAAGTCAAACCGTAGGCTTCAATGATAAATGACGTAGGAAGGGAGGATCTTCAGATTATTACAATTCCTATCCCAAAACCAAGAGAACTAAAGTATGCTTCTTTTCAGATATTTAACACATTATAACCTAATGGGATTGTTGTAAACTAAACCAGAATAAAAATAAAAGAGCATAAATCCTATTCCATAATAGAGCATTGAAAGACGAATCGCACAAGTCTGTGCAAAAAATAAACGAGCACGAAAAGTAAACAGTTGCTTCACATAATATCTAAAGATTTATGCGAGAAATAATAGAACACGAAAGCACACTTGCAAAATCGCAAAATTACAACTCACCTGAACTGCTGAAGTCGACGGGAGGAGGTCGCCGGAGCACGTATCTCAGCAAACCTACACGAACAATTTTTGGCGGGTTAGATCGAAAAGTGGATAGGGTTTGAACAGGTGGCGATTCTTCCTAGTTGAGAGTATTCGAGAGTCGGCAGAACTTGAATATTCCGTACTTGTGCACTGTGGCGACCAAGGCGACAAGTAGCGGGATGTCGAGTCACGGCGGCAGAATCGTACGCAGCGCAGTCGAGAAGACGAAATTGGACAGGGGGCGATTCTTCCCACTCGAGATGTAAGATCGATTAGGGTTTGAATGGTTTTTATATTAGGTGGTATTGTAATTCAATTGATTTGGAAGGGTATTTAGGTCATCTGCCACGATGGGTAATGCATGGGTCGAGTAATCCGCGAAAAAATGGACAGGTAAAAAATCGACGCGAAAATCATGTTCAATCCCCGCGGAGTAACCCCGCAAGTCGACGGTGTTTTTGTGCATGGGCACCAAACAAGGGTTAAAATTGGGTAACGCTGTGCTGCCCTGCTTAACCCATCCAGAACCATGGTACCAAACGCACCCTAAATGGGAAGGACATTGATACAAAACTTCGTGGACAAGTTGGATTGAAAGGGCAGATTCTGGGTAACTAGTTTTCCAAGTTTTCTTCCAATACAGACGGCAGTGTCTTGTTTCTGATTTCAAGTGTGGTTTGTTCTGTTTTGAGATTTTTCGGGATAGGCTACTCCAATTCACTACTCTGGTATAAAATTCTTACAGTTTTTAGAAAGCACATAAATGTCTGCTTTGTTTTATTTCAATCATCACTGAGTGAACATTAACACAAAAATATCTGCTGCTTGTTCTTAGAAACATGCCTTCGAGACAAAAGACCATCTCTTAACAAGGGTGACAACCCTCGCCCACCCCAACCCCCTACCAAATCGTGCGGGTCGGGCTAGTGTCGCCCTTTGATCCTACATTTGGATCAGATCAACTACTAGGGCCATATGCTTGCAACGGTGGTCCTTTTGCTCAACCCGACGACAAAGTTTTCGAGGGTAGATGTAAGCATGTAGATGGAAGAGAGATGAGAGGAGAATGAAGAAGTTCATCATCATCCTAGACTTCTTGATTCAAAGACCCTCGAAAAATCTAATATGATCTTCAAATGTCTCCCCATGCCTGATTTTGGACACGGATCCATCCTCTTCAACCTGTAAAACAACAAAAGTCTTGATCAACAAAAAATCTCAACAGGAACCCGAATATCAGATGCAGGAGAAATCGTGTTGGGGACATTTTCACAAGTTTAAAAGTAGGAAACGGATTGCACGCATCTATCCGTTTAGGAAAAACTAAATCAACTAGAAGCACAAACCCAGTATTCAGGTGGGCGCATCTTCAGATTGTATGTTGAAGCCATGCTCATGCAATAAGCCCCAGCATCGTGAACCACCACTCCAGCACCCTACAGAACCAGTGAGAAGGTTGTCTCAATATACCATAACTAAATTCATAATTAATTAACTTGATTTATCTAGTTCATATCCATCCCAGATCAAAATGTTGATACAACAAGATGATTAATCTGGTATATTGTCAGCTATAGTCCGAGAAATGCAGCGAATTAGTCGGAAACCAATTACCAATCACAATAGTCCAAGCAAAGCAACACAGTCGAAATATAGGTAATGTAACACTAGTTTTTGGGATATCGTTAATTAGGAATGGCTGAACCCCATCTATACAGATCCATCACAGCTGAAGGATAAATGTATTACCTTAGCAGGTGTTGGCAGTTCTCGATCCTTCCCTAAGAAATCTGCGGACTCACAAACGGGACCAACCACATCAAATGGGGAAATCTTGGCGCCTGGAGGTGAGGGGGAAACCAGTTCAATGTGCTGCAATAAAAATTTTGAGTAATGAACAACAATATTTGAAGAAATTGCTTCATAAAATTACCCAAGTAAGAGTTTGCTTTTCTAGATGAAGTCAAACATGCGCCACATGGTGCAAAAATAAAAGTTAAATGTCATCCAAGATATCAAATTTATAGTCAATGCCAGAATTTTGGAAATGTAGCATTTTTAGTCGTGGAAACGCTTGATTTTTAGACAAGAAGGTTGAAAGTAAGGCGATTACACTAATCATTATAGATATATGCCTTTTTTTCAAGTATTAAGTAGCATTACACATCTCTTGATTGGATATGGTAAGAACCTTGTTTGTCAAAAGAAGGCAAAACAAAGTCTGAACATAAAAAGATGCGCCTAAGAACCTTACCTGGTAAGCTCCATATAAACTTGGACGAATCAGCTCTGCCATGCTGCCATCAATCACAATGAAATTTTTCGTCCCGTTGGTTTTTACTCCAGTCACACGATTGACCAAGCAACAAGTGTTGGCAATCAATGATCTTCCAGGCTCAATTATGAGACAAAGATTTCGAGAAACAACCAATTTCCGGACCTACAAAATAGGTTTTCCGTTATCAGCAACTGGGCACTGGTGCATCTTATCAAGTCTTAGAATCCTAGGGATGATCAAATCACTTACCGTGTCAATAAGGTCTCTTGGAGTTGGAAGGACAGCCCCAGTATGATAATAATCAATCCCCAGACCACCTCCAATATTCAAGAAATCTATCTCAAAACCTTGGGATCGGATCTCGTCTATGTAGTTAACCATCAGAACAGCTGCATCTCTGAAAATATCCACCTGTAAAAGAAAAGTAGTGGAAATCTGTGAAATATACTGGGACAAGTTTGTGAAATAACCAACAGTGAATCATTTCGCTATGTCAATAAGTTGTCAAACAAAAATCCTTGAAATTCCAGACAACAAATGAAACTGAATGGTTGTAGTGTTTGGAGAACTAGCACCTTTGTAATAGTAGAACCAAGATGGCAATGGGCTCCAACAAGTTTCAATTCATTAGGGTGTGCCTTTACTGCATCCAAAAACCACTGAAGCTTCTCATTTCTAATACCAAATTTGGAGTTTTTATTTCCCGTAGCAACATAAGGGTGGACCTAATATGTCCAGCACAAGGTGTCAATTCATGAAAAAATGAACTTCACCATAATCTAAACCACACCAACAATGTAATTCCTCTGGATACCTGGGGATCAACATCTGGATTGATATGTAAAAGCTTCTTTCCGGCAATTCTAGCAGCGGCGACAATGTTCTCCAAATCAAACTCACTGTTAATGTTCACAAATACACACTCTAGTGCAGCCAATATTAGATCCTCCAAGATTTTTCCATTCCGGTTAAATACACACCTATAGTCCAAAGTAAACTTCACATTAACCTTAAGGTAGAAGAGATCACATACAAGCTGTACAGAATCACGACAAGAGTCACATGGCATGTATGATAAAAAATGAAGCCTAATAAATTAAAAAAAAAAAGCTTTGTAGGAGTCGCCTTAACATAATAGCATAACAGTCATTGTTGGAATATGTCGACACTTGGGGATTATAATGCTTATCTAAAAAACATAGGGGTCATAATTTCTAAGGCATTTTCCATTTTCCTCCAACTAAGTTGGAGATCAGACAACAAATGGCAGCCATGGTTCCTCAAGAAGTGAACTCAAATTTAAAAATTACTACCTTGTAGGATCAAAACCAGCACGGAGAGCTAGTTTAAGCTCATTCCCATTGACCAGAGCAGCCCTACAACCGACTTCTGCAAATGCGCCAAAACCTTGAGATTATTGTTCGCCTTAATCGCATATCCGATGATTGAATTCAGCCCCTCCAGTGCCTCTTATATGCCAGAACATTCCTACTAATTTGAGATTTGCTGCCTTTTCTCCGCAACTTCCATGGCATCTTGAACCTTAATTCCCCCATAATACAAACACCCATCATCTGATTTTGTGAAAAAGTGCTGAAATTTTTGAGTCTTTGGTTCTGAAGTTGACAGAATAGCCCTCTGATAACGGCTCCACAGAGCTGTTATAGTTCTTGAGTTGGCCTTGACTTCAAAAGATACAATGTATCTGACAAAATCCAGTTTTGACGAAAGGCAAATGGAACTTAGAGTTGTTGGGGTTTGAGACAGGATATTTGCATCCATCATTGTTGGGAGTTCGGGCTAAATCACAAGTATGACTAGACAAGAGAAATGAGAGTAAATTTTCGCAATTCGAAAATAAAATGCAATATTCAGATAAATAATTAACCACAGGCAGAAAAAGCTTCGTTTGTCCAAATCATGGCAGACATGTATACTAGACTAAAAAACCAGATCTATAGAACAAGTTGTATGAATTCCAAAAATAGTGTAAAATGTTAAATGACATACCTAGAGAAAAACTAGGTAAAAAAACGATCCAGGAGTTGCACTCTAAATATCGTTGATCAGATGAGGGGTTAAAATAGGAACTGCAACAATTTGTCCGCCCTGTGAATGGTTTCTCTGAAATCCCGAAGTAAAAAGGTTAAATACAGTGCTGACTGCTACAATGATGTATACAAAACTAGAAATATCAAGTTACTAGTAGGGGAGAGCCTCTTGATATGCATAGAATTCATGGCAATTAAGAATACTTTCAAAATATACATGCAGAATTACAGAGAACAGCCACAAACAGCAATGAACTCTGTGATGCCAGAAAAGACAAATGATGTGAACAACGTTGTAATTTGAATTAGGAATATGAATTACATTCGAATATTTTTCAAAAAAAAAATTCATATCAAGAACTCTATAAATAGATACTTGCATTACAGCCTACAAGAGTTGACATACCTAGAGAACAGAAACTTTTAAGTAACTGATACTCTTGAAGAGCGCAGCACAATCGCAACTAGACTCAGGTGCAAAGAACCGGTGTAGAAACGAACTCGAGAAATCAACCAACTTTCTTCTTCCCCAATTCACACCCTAAACCCTAAATTGGATTTCATCCAAAATAAATAGGTAGAAGCCTTCTAAAAACAACACCCAAACAGAAATTACAAACCTTGAGATTGACGAAAACGGAGACGAACACGAACGGAGATGACCGGAGAAGGAAGAAACGATGTTGAGAACAAGAAGTTAAGTTACCGCAGAAAAAATGTCAGAACTGAAGTTAAAAGTTAAAGTTACCGCGGAAAAGTGAAGCCTTTTTTACTTTTAGATTTTTATTTTTATTTTTTATATAGTCGGCGCCGTTTATGGAGTTTCACCACGTGCCGCATCATCTGCTCTGCCACCTAACCAACTCCAGTTCTGCAATGGTTCCATAGCTTTCTACGCTAAACAAGTTCTACCTAGATCTGCTTTTCAGAGCTAATTGCTCTTGTTCTCACTTGATCGTGTACTGGAAATGGCAGGTAGCTTTTTATTCTCGTTTTCCTCATAAAAATCGGCCGCCGCGGCATTTTCCTGCAAATCCTTTTGCAATTTATTGTTTGTTTCACTCATTGTTGGAATTGGGATGCGAGTTGTTTGAGTATTTTTTTCAGCTTCCGAATAATGTAGGTTTGAAAAATATGATCTTGATTTTACCGTTCTATTTTAAGGAAGTATAATGGTGTTCTAGTAAATGGGATGATTGTTGTTTCGCTTTTCCTTGATGCCTGCTAATTTTGTGGCTCTAACGTAGATAGCATTTAAAAGAAGGTCCGCTGGTTTTAATATTTTATGTAAGCTCTTAATATCTCCTCAGTCATTTCTACTGGGAGGGGAAGGAGTGTGATTGTGGGTGGTAGTTCTAGATATGATAAACATGCTGGTGCGGTTGTGAAACTAACTTAAGATTGCAGAGAGCTGATGCTGAACTGTTGGTGGAGACTAAAACAAATTCTGAACTTTGATGAAGCTCTTACTAGTAATATGCCTAATTCTGGTGCAATGTTTCAATTTTCATGCAGCAATACCAGGGAAAGGTGTTCATCATGTCCTGGTAGACCAATGCTACCAGCATGATAGGCAGTTTAGCAACAGATTTCAAAAGGAATGTTTTTCACCTTATAGGCACAACTTCCTTGCATATGTAAAACGACAGTTGACATGGGCTGAGATCTCTGCCATGAAATGCCGTTTCTCGAAATTTAGCCGGGAAATTGTTTATTGCAATGGTCTGTTCTAGATTTTAATTACTTCAGGTCACTATTCTATTTAAGGCTTAGGGTCCGTGAACCTCAGATTTTAAATGTAATAAGTAATACAACTATTGATTGGGTATCACTTTCATTGTCCTTATCTTCGTGTTCTGTATATTTCTCAAACATCAGATGCCTTAATTTCCGCCAGGATCACTTGTGTTTTCATGTGGCATTTCTTCTTCTTGCAGCTGCTCTATCGGGCACCACCATACCA
>JAOWBN010025268.1:0-10488 GCA_028565015.1 Pinguicula moranensis
TTAGTGGAGATAATGGAGAAGTTCAAGAGGTGTAAAAATCTCTACACTCATTCACAAACTCTATAAATAGTGGATTCCCTCATGAGTAAAAAACACACATAACTTTTGAGTCTAGAATTTTGTTCTCTCTTCTTGGTGAAAGCTTTTGAGCCATTCTTCAAGTGGTGATAGAAGAAAAATATTGTTAAGTTCACCGGAGTTGTGTTGCAAGTGTTGCGCATATCAACTCGTATTCGTTGTATCCTGTGAGACATACGCTCAGGAATCTCAAAGCACCTAGGAGAGGGCGAATCTGTTTTAAGGAAACTGTGAGTTTCACAGGCATCGGAGTTCCTCAACTTTGCGTGTTTCGTTCGACCGTGAAAGGTTGAAGTTGTATTTTTATTTATGTACTTGTTGAAGTATTATATCTATTGAATATTTTCTTTCATTGCAATAAACTGTTAATTCGGTACATTTATCTAACAAGGACATTATACTAAAAAAGAGGGAGGGTTGAATAAGGAATTCAGGTACAAAACTAGGCATTTTAAAAGAACCTTTTTGTCAAGAATGGAAAGGATTCAATCATTTTTCTTATTTATTTCTCTGCAACTTTGTCATACATATAGGGAGAGGGAGGGAGTCCTAAGATTAGTGGGATTGTGGTTAGTCAGGGTAACTCACGATCCTTACCCAATTTACAATATTTTTCTTCCCACTAATCCTCTTGTTTGGCTGTCGGATCTCCAATAACTAACTTGTACAAGAATTTTTCAAATGTTTGTCTTGAGACCGCCTTGGTTAAAATATCTGCCAGTTATTCCTCTGATCGAATAAATGGGAGGCTGATCACATTGTCTTCTATTTTTTCTTTGATGAAGTGTCGATCCACTTCTATATGCTTGGTCTTATCATGTTGGACTGGATTGCTTGAGATGCTAATGGCTGCCCTGCTATCACCCATAGTAGGATTGGATGATTGATTTGAAAACCCATCTCAGAAAGAAGCTTCCTAAGCCATAGTATTTCTGCTAATCCTCATGCAACTCCTCGGAATTCTGCTTCAGCACTAGAAAGAGCAACTACCTTTTGTTTTTTGCTTCCCTAAGTTACAAGGTTTCCGCCAATCATCATAGAGTATCCAGCGGTTGATCCTCGGTCAATCTGATTGCCAGCCAGTTTGCATCAGTATATCCTTGAATGTCAAGGTGGTTTGGATTTCTTGAACACAATTCAATGTCTTGTTGTTCCTTTTAAGTATCTGACTATCTGTTGTGCAGCCTCCATATGATCAATATGAGGTTTGTGCATAAACTGGCTAACCGCGCTCACTGCATAAGCTATGTCAGGTCTAGTATGTGAAAGATATATCAACTTTCTAACTAGCCTCTGATATTGTTCCTTGTTAACTAGACTTGTTTTTCCATCAACCTGTAACTGGTGATTCACCATCATTGGTGTCTCACTAGGTTTGCAGTCTAGCATACATGTTTCAGCCAACAGATCTAATACATATTTCTTTTTTGCGAGATGAAGATCCCATGAGTCGACTTGAGTACCTCAATACCAAGAAAATATTTCAAATGTCCAAGATCCTTCATCTCAAACTCTTGAAACAGGTTCTTTTGAAGTGCTTGAATTTCAATAGTGTCATTTCCTGCCAGGATCATATCATCAACATAAATGATGAGGCAAGTGATCAACTTTCCTCGTCTCTTGAGAAATAGTGTATGGTCAGAATTACTCTGAGTATACTTATATTTTTTCATAGCTAGAGAGAATCTGCCGAACAATGCTCGAGGGGATTGTTTGAGGCCATAAAGTGTTTTTTTAAGTCGACATACTTCTCCCTTTTTGAAATCTGAGGTGTACCCTGGAGGTGGTACTATATACACTTTTTCTTTTAAGTCTCCTTGTAAAAAGGCATTCTTCACATCAAATTGATGAAGATGCGAGTCTAAGTTGGCTGCAATAGAGAATATGACTCTAATTGTGTCAATCTTCGCCACGGGAAAGAAGGTCTCAGAATAATCTAACTCGTAGGTCTGAGTAAATCCCTTAGCCACTAGTCGAGCCTTATATCTTTCAATAGTCCCATCAGACTTGTGTTTAACAGCGATCACCCATCGACAGCCTACAAGTCTGTGTCCCGGTAGTGGTTCACATACTTCCCAAGTTTCATTTTTTTAGTGCTTGCATTTCTTCTTGCATGGCTACACGCTATTCTGTTTTTGTTTGTGCTTCAGTAATGGTTTGGGGAATCTGTACAGAGTAAACAGAGGCCAATAACACATTAGCTTGATTAGTCAAACTCCCCCGACAATGTTAGCCATAGGATACTTTGATGTCCCCGGGATATGGTCGGGCTCATATCATTTTGCCGGAATGCCTCTATTCCGTCTTGGAGATAGAATAGAAGACCTAGAGTCATCTTTAATCTGCTCATTTGATGGATCAAGTGAGACAATTTCATTATCATTATTTGAGTCAGAAGTAATTACCTCAGAGGACCTTGTCACGGGAAAAGAATTGGGTATCACAGGTGGATCAGTGATTGAGGTCACCTGTATTTCCATGAGAGGCATCTCGGTGGTTCCTGCGACAAGCTCTTGTGGGTCAGCAAACAAGGGCGCGGACTGACTGAGCAACCAATTGAGTGGATGACCTGAATTCTCCCCCTGACCACGAGGTTGGGAAGGATAAAAAAAATTCTGATTTAAGGAAATTAAATCCATTGTTGTATAGGTGTGACGAGAACTTGAGTGATAGCATTTATACCCTTTTTGATTTACCCTATACCCAAGAAAGACACATTTTAACGCACGTGGGTCAAGTTTAGTTTGGTCCTGGCGATGGATATGAACAAAAATCGAACATCCAAACACCCTAGGAGGTAAGGTGGGAGGGTCAAATTTGGGGTACTGACTAGAGAGTGTGTGGAGTGGGGTTGCAAATTTCAAAGATCGAGAGGGTAGACGATTTAATAGATAAGTAGCAGTAGCAGCTGCTTCGGGACAAAATAGGGAAGGGACTTGTGACTCGATCATGAGAGCACGTGTAACTTCTAAAAGGATCCTATTTTTTCGTTCTGCAACACCATTTTGTTGCGGGCTATGTGGGCATGCAGTCTGATGAATAAGACCATGTTCTTGAAAAAATGTTTTCATAGACTCATTAACAAACTCCCCCCATTGTCAGAGCGAAGAATTTGAATGGATTGGTGTAATGGAGTTAAAATCATCTTATAGAAATTTCTGAACATGAACGGTACTTCAAATTTGGATTTTAAGAAATATATCCAAGTCATTCTTGAAAAATTATCAATAAACAGAAGGAAATACCGAACTGAATTAAGACCCAAAGTAGGGGCAGGACCTCAAACATCCGAATGAATAATATAAAAGGCATGCATAGCACGAGTATCTGTGCTTGGAAAGGAGTGACGGTGGCTCTTTGCCAAGATACATGACTCACATGAAGAGTTTTAATATTCCTACATAAGGAAGGAAATAGAATTTCCAGGTACCCTATGGATGGATGACTAAGATGTTAGTGCAACAATCGTAAATGCCCATTCACTGTCCCGCGAGCAAGCCTGACGATTCCCTGTTGAGTCACCTCATCCACGTAGTACAGGCCACCTCGCTCAGCACCACGCCCAATGATCTTCCCCGTTTGAAGGTCCTTCAAAAGAAAGAATGATGGGTACATGAGCACTGGACAATTCAATTCTTTAGCCAACTGGCTAACTAATAACAACTTGCAGGATAAGGACAGCACAAGAAGACAATTTGACCATTTTAATTTAAGAGAAGCTCAATAGATCCAGTGCCCTGAACATGAGAAATACTCCCATTAATCGTCTGTATACTTGTCTTTTTATATGGTACTCGTGTCAGTAAGTCAGCCTCATCATATATCATCGTATCGGTTGCCCCACAATCGAGAAGCCACTTATACATTTTTTGACCCGAAGATGCCGGAGTAGCAGATGCTCGGGCAGAACAAATGTCTGGTGGATCAGGATCAGGTAAATTGAAGCACCCAGGCATAAAAAATCGTGGATTTGCTATGTTGGGTGCATTCTGTAATTACTGTAATGTGTCGGGTAGAGTTAGGCATACGGGCCGGGCCAAACGGGCCCGGCCCTCCGCCGCTCGTTTAAAATGGGCTGCGGGTATGCCCTGCCCGTTGAATAACGGGCGGTGGCGGTGGCAAGAACGAAAATGGGTGGACTTTGTCCGCCCATTTTCGTGGCATGGCGGACGCGGGCTTGGATTTCTGAGCCCACGGGCTGACCCGCCCGCCCATTACTGAAATGCATTTTTGGTAGTTAGTGGCTAGCGACTTCACTCTTCAATAGGCAGGTTCACTTAATCACTTGTAATGTAACGAACGAACATCGTTCACAAATCATAACTCATCAGAATTTCAGATATGATAACTTCAGTTCACGGGCCATAGGGTTTCGCATTTCGATTTCTTCTCAAATCTCAATTCTCAACGTTTGCACTTCACTCCAAGCCAGCCCAACCTTCATGCTCCAGTCCAGAGTCCAGCCTTCGTCATCCTCATCCCATCGTCCCACTGGCCGCTGGCAGTGGTGTGTTAATGTGGTTGGTCGTTCGGGCCCCTGCTCGCCCCTTCCAAGTTCCTTCTAACTGAAAGATACAATCTCTATCTCATCTCTTATAGACTGTACTGTAGTATTCAAGTACTTTGTTGTGTATTAACTGGTTTGTCGTGTTCGGGTAGACTGTTGGTGCCTTGTCTTGGCTGTGGACTGTGAAGTGCTATGTGTAGAAAGGATCTGGTCTTCTTGTTGATTTGTGTTTTGAATACTTTGAATAGGATGTTTTGACTCAAGAAAACTTTTGAGACTTGCAGCATGTACACTTCAAGAAAATTGTGCAATTGCACACTGCTTCAGCCACTGTAGGATTACCCGAGTTTCCAAATTGATTGTGGAGTTGCTGTGTTGCCAAGTGATAACCTGATCTAGAGGAGTATTGGGTTGTACCCTCTGTTGTACATCTGCAGTTGTCATTTTGATTAGGATTCAGTGAGATTGTAGCCAACAAACTCAGTCTCCGACGCCACTGCCAGATCCAAGATCACTCCTGTTGTGTTGCAAAATGGGCCAAACGGACCAAACGTTTATACGGGCCAAACAGGTCATCAGGTTACACGGGCCTATACAGTTTAATGGGCCTAAACGGGCTAGCCCATTTACCGCCCATTTTTGGGCGGGCAGGCTAGCCCACTCGTTTTTAAAAGCGGGCTGCGCCCGCACAACCCATTTTTTAAAAAATGAACGGTGTGGTTCGCCCAGTCCCAACCGCCAGCCTGTTACTGTGCGGGCGGGCCAACCCGGCCCGCCCGAATGCCGAACACTAGTGTTGGGGTGGGATTTTGATTTCAGAACACCTTGGGGACCGATTTGCAATTTCCCAGACTGCAGAGGGCGAGTCTGGAAATCTTGAAGAAGTCGAGGACTGATTTTTGAAATAACTGAAGTTGCTGGGCCATTTCGGAAAGCGCCAGATGCACTGGGACCAGCACGTGAATCTTCCAAAAAATAGGAGCCTCGTTGTAAATACCAAAAATTGGGAGAATGGCAGTTTCGTGAATCCCCGAATCCGAGGGGCGTAACCATCATTTGTCCTGTACAAACCAAGGGTATAGATGGCAGTTCACAATTTCGAACACTTTTACCTTCAGTTGCAGACTCTCGAGATGAACGAATTTCTCCAGAATTTTCTTCAAGATCATGCGGGCCGATTCTCATCCCAAACGTAAATCCGCCAAAATTGGTCATATCGCCGCCGTCTTGGCTGTCGCCGTCCGTGGCTGTTTCACCAGGCTGTCCCACGGCGGTGGCTTTGGAAGGTTATGCAGCTCGTACCATCATTCCGGGTATTCGGTTTTCACAAAGCATTTTTCATTCAAATGGCCCCTTTTTCGGCAATCTGAACACCATAGTTTGCTTCAATCCACTGTACCCAAACGGGATGATGTTTTACCCCCAGATTTGGGGTTGACTGGCCGTGACCCCCCTTTGCTAGTGGTTGCCCGAGATTTAGTAAAGAATCCGCTGGCGACACTAGTTACTTCAGTTTGATGTAGGATCTGTCATCGTGCAACCTCTCTGTGAAGAGGGGCATACGCCGCTTCCACATTCGATAGGGGATCTGATTTGAGAATGTCGCATTTAGTTGTGTTATAATTGAGACTAATGGCGGCCAATAATTTAAATTTCCTATTCTCTTGTCAGATCCGCTGATAGGTGGCAATATCAGTGGGAAGCCACGGGATTTGGTTCTCTTCTGTCAATCTCACGCCAAATCCTCTGTAAAACCGTGTATACATCCTTTAGTGTTCGGTCTCCTTGTCGCTGCCCATTGGCTTGTACGGTTAAATAAAAAATCTGGAACGAATCAGACCTACTGCTATAAGTCGTTTCGAGCCTGGTCCACAAATCTTTTGTTGTAGGATATTCAGCAAATCGGTTAACAAGATTCTGGTCAATATTTTCGAGTATCCAGGAGAAGATATAGAGATCTGTCTGCTCCCATTGAGGAAACTCTGGTGAATCGGCAGCTGGAGGCTCTGATTTGCCCGTCAAATGACAGAGGCGACCTCGGCCTCCAATGGTCACCTTCATTAACCTAGCCCATAGTGCATAATTATCATGCTGAAACTTTGTGATGAGATGTAGTGGTTGGTTATTTTCTGGTGCTGGAATTTGTTTCAAACGTTTGGCTAATTGGGAAGACAAATCCGCCGGAGAAATTTCTCCCACGGTGGGGTTACCCCCAGTTTCAGTGCCTCCCATTGTGGCTGGGCAAAGGTCAGGTAGATAATAAGGTTACAGGCCGGACGAAGATCCCAGAACCTGCTCTAATACCATGTCAATAATTGAAATGATTCAATCATTTTTCTTATTTATTTCTTCCCACTAATCCTCTTGATTCATAATTATCCATAAATAACTAACACCTTTTCCCTTTCTTCAGAAATAATTTTGCACTTTCAAAAAGATTTTTTTTCTTCAAACAAAATAAGGGAGATTAGTGTTATGGAAGAAGACTAAAATCAGGTTTATACTCAAAGGAAGAGAAAAAAAAAAAGTAAAGCTTTTTGATGGAAAAGAACCCAAACAATTTGACTCAAAAAATGTTTAAAATGTTGGAGAAGAGAAAGAGGCTAAGAAGCGAAAGGATTGAAAAATGAATTCTGAAAAGTAGGAAAATGTTGTGTAAAATAACTTTTGAAGAATATAACCAACCACTGAAAAGTAGGAAAATGTTGTGTAAAATAGACTTAACTGCTAAAGCCAGACAACCAAGCAAAGGAAATGAAGTGTCATCGCTTAATTGGGGCAAGAAAGGAAGAAGGGGACCACAGGCAAAGCTGAGTAGGATTTCTACTAACGAGGGAATTACATGCGCGTGAAATCATGCGAGTCCAGCATAACGCAACAGGAGTGGCCATGTAGAAAATAACTTTTGAAGTAGTAGTCATTTTGTCTATAAATTATCTTTTGAAGTCGGTAAAACTATGTATAAATGTGGGAAGAATGTACTGGAACGTTATGAATGAAATTATAAAGTTCTCTCCCCCAACTTTACTCTATTTCTCTTTTCTAACTTCTTCTCAAATCTTCCCCCTCTTTTTCGGGTCAATTACTCTGATCACCTTGAAACAGACCTATCTTCCCCTTGGGTTGTTTCAATTGGTATAAGAGCAGTTCATTTATCCAACCACACTTTGCACGATAGCTCGTAAAAAGAAGAACAAGTCTCAAATTATGGTGGATCCGCCGCATAAGATGTCATATGCTGAGGCCACGAATGAAGCTCTTAGGGTAAAGCAAGAGGCGATGTCAAGAAAGAAACCAGATTGCACCATGACACCGGAGAATCTGGACCCCCCAATAGATGATTCACCGATTACGCTAGAAAAACAATTTGAGCAATTAAGAAGTGATGTGCAAAAAAATATGGAAAGGATGCAAAGTTAGATGGAGAGATCGAAGCAAGCCATGGTTTTGTTCCAACAAACCATCCAACAACAAGTTGATTCAATTGCAGAACTATTACACCGAAAAAATAGCCCAAAGTCAGTACTGGGGAAACCTCCTCAAAACATTGCGAGCGTTTATGGAGTGAAAACCCCCCAAGGCATTACTCAGTTTAAGACGCACCCACTGATGAGAAAGGGAAATCTTGTAGATGATGCGGAGCTCGAAGATTATGAGAAGATGTGTACGGATAAGATGCCATATACGGACTTTCCGCATTTTAATGGGAAGAATCCTCGTTCATGGATCAAGAGGTGTACAGGTTTCTTTTCCATATACACGGGAATTCAGTATAGCAAAAGAATATAGTTTGCACGTATGCACTTTGATGGTGATGCAAATTTCTGGTTTAGAAGCCTTAAATTTAACAAACCCATGGTTTGGGTAGACTTTATTGCAGCCATCCTGGTCCGTTTTTATATGGATGATCCTGATAATATGTTGAAAGAATTCATGTTTGTGAAACAAGGACCCCATGAATCGTTACAAGACTTGTTGAGGCATTTTGACACGATGGTGACTTTTGTGATGATTAGGCACCCTGAATTTGGAGAAGAATTTTATCAAGAAAAGTTCATAGGTTGTCTACAACCGGAGCTCCATTCTGCCGTAAGGTATTTTCTACCAAATACATTACTAGAAGCCATAACCATTGCCAAGAGACAAGAGGTTGTCGTGCATTCGTTCATTGAGAAGGTTGTTGCTGGTGCCTCTTCAAGGGTACCTCCTAAGACTACTTCCAAACTTGGAACTCAGTTGGTAACCAGACCAAAACCTGGGCCACCACCGGCAAGAAAGAAGTATATTACTAATGCTGAAATGAAGGAGAGAATGGAGAAGAAATTGTGTTTCAAGTGTGGGGAACCTTTTGTACCAGTGCATAAAGGTGCTACGAAGATTTATGCTATACAATCTGAAGCTGAACCCGTATTCCTAGCCGTGGAACCTGTGAATGAAGGAGTACTAGTTGAGGAAGAGGCTGATGAAGGTAGTTTGTCAATCCATGCTATGAGTGACAACACCAGTTTTACCACTTACCGACTTAAAGGTTATCACAGAGAAGAACCCCTGCAAATATTGATTGATGGGGGAAGTTCCCACTGTTTCCTTGGAGTATGCCAAGCCCATGGCAGTCGAAGTGGCGGATGGAGTTAGAAGGATCAGTAAGTTAGAATGCAAAGATTTCAGATGGACTATGCAAGGATATGAATTTACCTGCTCACCAAGAACCTTCCCTTTGCACGGTTTCGATTTAATTGTGTGAGGAGATTGGCTTATGAATCATGGACCAGTAGTGTATGATTATAATGATATGGTAGTCACATTACAGGTGAAAGGACAGAGCCTGCCAGTACAAGCAAAAAATGCTTTTGAAATGGAGTGCATTTATGCCTAAACAATGGCCAAGCCAATCAGGAGTGAATTAGCTGTAGTGATTGGCAAGGTTTATAAGATGGCTAATGAAGAGAATAGTGAAGTGGTGTAAGCAAACATTCTGGATGCGAGGACTGGATGTTCTATGTACTCTATAAACCATGAAGGAGAGACTCAGATGCAGACTACTAAGAATTAAGATGAACCTGAGGACTTTAAACACTGCTTGAACCAGTTACTGAGTGACTTTACTGATATCTTCCAAGAACCATCATCACTGCCCCCAGTCAGAGGTGTTGAGCATGGTATCACCTTGGTGCCAGGAGTTGTTCCCAGGAAACAAATGCCATACCGAACTCCACATTATCTAAAAGAAGAGATTGAAAGAATTGTTGGAGAACTTCTGAAAGTTGGACTGATTCAAAGGAGCCATAATCCCTTTGCCTCACCTGTGTTGCTGTTCAAGAAGAAAGATGGCAGCTAGAGAATGTGCATCAATTACAGGTATTTAAATAGCCTTACGTGAAAAGTAAATTCCATATACCAATCATTGATGAATTGTTAGATGAACTCCATGGAGCCAAGTGTTTTAGCAAACTGGATTTAAGGTCTGGTTACTTGCATATCAGAATGGTGGATAAAGATGTGTTTATGAACAGTTTTGTGACACACTACGGACAGTTTGAATTCTTGATTATGCTTTTTGAATTCTTGATTATGAATCAAGTATTCACTGATTTTCTTAGAAAGTTTTTACTAGTGTTTTTTGATGATATCCTTATGTATAGTAAGAGTTGGGAGGAACATCTAGACCATTTTAAGGTTGTGCTAACTATCATGAGACTAAATTAGTTGTATGCAAAGAAGACAAAACGCTCATTTGGGTGCAGATTAGTGGAATATCTGTAAGATCTCCGAAAGTTATACTACGTGTTATGATACAAAATTCTTGCGGAAGCGTAAACATAAGTGTGTGTTAAGCATACATAACAAAAATTTCATAGATCTTTTGACCAAGGATCTTTGCTAATTTACACAACTTGATGGTA
>JAOWBN010025279.1:0-10488 GCA_028565015.1 Pinguicula moranensis
CTCTGGATAGTGAAATGCCTCAGGTGCGTACTCAGTGTTGTTGTTGATTCTCTTCGAATACGCCCCCAATTTCGTATACAACATGGCCCCAATATTTGAGGTAGGGGGCAACAGTTTCTCTTCAGGCGATTGAGGTAAGCCGACCTTCAAGTAGAGAGTAGTGATTAAGGAGGGTCCATGCAACGAGCTATAGTGCCTAACTAATGCAAAGACACTCTCCTGAATGTCATTATACATGACGTTTCGCACGTTAATGCTCATGCCTATCTCTATAGCGTAGATCAGCAACAATCTCTTCAGCTTGATGTCAGCTATGTGTGTGGTAGGCAGCATCTGTGCACAAATAAATATGTGCCACAAGACCACATTGGAATGGTAGTTATATTTGTGGACACCCAACTCAACCGACTTGGGCCTTGTGGACATTTTCCACTTCATTACCGGCGAACACAACAATTGTGCAACCTCCTTCAAATTTGGATTTGCTTACACATGGTGGGAATACTCATCCTCTTCCACATTTGGAAGGTTGTAGACTGTGTTAATTTCGTTGGGTCCAAAGGGGATGAGGCACCTTGAACTCACACTCTCTTTCCTTCTGACGTTGTCAAATTAGCATATAACTCGCGCACCAAATTGATCGAGTAGTCACTTGGGCTACCAAGAAACGTGCCCCAACTTCTCTTTTTACAAACCTACTGAAAGTGGGACATGAACCCTTTCAACGAAGCGGCCGAGCGGATATTCTGTCAAATTGAATTGATAATGAAATTTTCTTTTCACATATTTTTTTTATATATACATAAATCATTTCGGGATTCGGGTTTGTCCCAAAATTTATGGGCCAAACTTGATCCCGACCCAATAAAAGTTCAGGACTGATAAATCAGTCCCAAACCCGACCTGATGTCCCAATTTTCTGTGAAAATTCGGGACTCGAGACGATCGGGCCTCAGGTTTTCCCTAGGCCTGATTCTCGTTTGCCCTCCGCATTCTAAGGAGTGACAATGATTCAATATGGAGTTCATCTCTTCCTTGGGAATGCATCTTCGAATGACTTGGTCCGAGCAGAACTTGTATAAGATAGATTCATCCCACCAAAAATATTTCACTTGAGAGAAAAATCTTTTCTTTTATTGACACGATAATCCTGGGGGTATGACCTTACAAAAAATGTAATTCACAAAATTTGTGTACCAAAGCTTCGTGCTTGATTTCACTGCCAATAACCTCTCATCCAAAAACCTGTCATTTATTGGAAGTGTGTCAAATGCATTCACACTGTGGCCGTTTCCTTCAAAGCGAGATTGGTGATCAGCCATCAAATTTTTGGAACCCTTATTATCCTTGATTTCTACATCAAACTCTTGTAGTACTAGAACTCATTGAATCAGCCGAGGTTTTGCATCATTTTTAACCATGAGATACTTGACTGCGGAGTGGTATGTGTACATCACAACCTTGCTCCCAAATGACATATTGCTGAAACTTGTTGAATGCAAAGATTATAGACAAGAGCTACTTCTCGGTTGTGGCATAGTTCAGCTCAGGGGCATTTATGGTTTTGCTCGCATAGTACATGTTGCAAAAAATGAGAAAAATCCTTAATGGACGAGTGAAATGAGAAAAATCCTTAATGAATCTACGATAGAAACCTACATGGCCTAAGAAACTTTTACCCCCATTAAAAGACAATGGTAGTAGAGCTTGGCAATTACTTCGATCTTGGCTCTATCCACTTCAATTCCCAAACTTGACACCTTATGTCTCTGAACAATTCCTTCCTACACCATGAAATAGAATTTTTTTCCAATTTAGCACTAAATTGGTGTCTTCACACTGTGGCAATACCTGCTTCAGATTGCATAAGCATCCCTCGAATGAGGATCCAACCACAGAAAAATCATTCATGAATACTTGAATGATACAATCCACCATATCAATAAATATGGACATCATGCACCTCTGAAAAGTTGTTGGTGAATTGCATAAACCAAAGGGCATCAGGCGGAAAGCAAATGTACCATATGGGCAAGTAAATTTTGTTTTTCGGAGCAATAGGGATCTTGTCTTAACCGGAATATCAATCAAGATCACAGTCACATTTATCCCCTGTGAGTCTATCCAACATCTGGCCAATAAAAGCCAGTCGGTAATGATCCTTTCTCATGGCCTTATTCAGCACTCTATAATCCATGCATACTCTCCAACCTATGACTGTTCTTTTTGGAATCAATTCATTTTTGTCATTAGCTTCCACAATCATACCTCCTTTCTTGGGGACACATTGGACTGGAATGATCCAGCTTCTGTCAGAAGTGAGGTACACAACCCCGCCATTCAACCACTTCAAAATCTCCTTTCTCACCACTTCTTTCATCACTGGGTTCAATCAGCACTAAGAAGCTATGAAGGGCTTGCTACCCTCTTCCAATAAAATCTTATTCATGCATAAGGATGGACTAATACCTTTTATGTCAGCTAGAGTCACGTAATGGCGCATTTACGCTCCCGAAGTGCTCTCAATAAACAATCTTCCTCCAGCCGAGACAAAATATTTGAAATTATGACTGGCAATGTGTTTGCCTTGCCCAATAATGCATATTTCAAGTGTGGGCAAGGGCTAGTTGGTGCTTTCTCGATGGAGCTTACTTGAGATGCTGGTCCTCCCAAATCTTCAAAGTGCTTTCTTTTATGTGGTTCATTAGCCTCCAACCATTGGGCACACAGTAAAGACATTTAAGAGAGTACTTCAAAATTTTGAGATTGTCTCGGGAATAAAAATCAACTTCATTAAAAGTAGGCTAGTTGGCATTAACATTCCTGCAACCATTGTGGAAGAGATGGCTACATTTCTGAACTGTAGATCCTGCAACACTCCATTCTACTACCTAGGTCTACCCATTTGAGCAAACACAAAAAGAAAAACCACATGGAAACCTGTGTTGGACAAAGTAAAGAAAAAAATTGACTTCTTGGGAGAACCAATCGCTATCTGCTGGGGGGGGGGGAATAATCCTCATAGACTCAGTACTATCAGCAGTGCCATCCCATTACCTTGACTTCTTTAGAGCTCCAGCAATTGTGATAAGCAAGATGATCAGTATGCCAAGGTCTTACTTCTGGTGGAGTAGAACAGATAGAAGAAAGATGTGCTGGACATCTTGGAAAAAAAATCACAACACCAAAGCAGAAAGTGGGGCTAGGAGTATGGTGCCTTTCAGCCTTCAACAAGGCCATGCTAGGGAAATGGGGTGAAAGGATATTAAATAGTGATCAATCATTGACATTGATATTTTGAGATAAAGGTATGGATCTGATGGACTACTTTCAACAGGGGAGCTTAGAGAACTGCATATGCCAGCAGACCAATTACACAGGCAAATAGGGAGGAGAAGAGGGAGTGTTTATGCTTCAACATGGTGGAATAATTTGCAGGACTGTTTTAATAGTAGTTTCTTTGTGGATCATATGTCTGTCAAACTGGGATGTGGAGAGGGAGTGAGATTTTGGAAGGATAAGTGGTGCCATAATACTCCATTGTCAAGTACTTATCCTAGGCTATACAACATTGTTGTGAATAAGAATATCAATGTGGTATACTCGGGAAGCTGGGATAGAGGGAGTTGGAACTGGTCATGGCAATGGAGAATAGGACTGAGAGACTATGAACTATTAGACCTAACATATCTCACATCTCTTTTGCAGGATATCCATCCTCAACAACACGAGACTGATACCTTTAACAATGAAGAACATAATCCAAGCAAATACACGGTGAAGGCTGCCATGCAAAAAATTACATCCTCAACTGCACATCAATTCACACAACTACACATGAAAGTAACTAAACACCTCCGGTGCAGGTAAGCTCTCAAATAAATTGGTATAAATGCTTGGAAACTAATCTAAAATGCTCTTCATGTGAAATCTTACCCGCAGAAAAGAAATATTATGCAAGGGGACCTGGCCATAGGCTGCATGCACATTATGCAGAAACTTTCCAGAAATGATTGAACACTTTTTCAAAGAATGCTTGATAACACAACATGTCTAGCATAAACTAAAGATATGGCTGCAAGTACATGATGGACAAACAAACACTACCACAAACACACAAGCCATTTAGGAATACTTATCAGTAAACCCCACCAGATAAACAAGGATGCAAGGATCTCAATCTGGCTGGCAATGAACTGAACAGTCTGGAGAGCAAGAAACAACTATTTCTTTAACAATGTAGTGCCAACCACATATCAGATGATGCACACCATACAAAGAGCAACTTGGTCCTGGTTAAGAGCACTTAGAATAGAGAGGAAATTTCCTTACTCACTTGCAGACTGGATAATGCAACTATCAATATGTATGTTGTTCAAGAAGTAGGACCTGTTGCACCTGATCCCCAATCTCCAGAACAAATCGCTACACATTGGCGCTTACAGATAGATGTTTATCCGCACTAGCCATTGAAGGAAAATCTCTACCGCTTACAGATTCTACAAGTGCTAATATGTTGATGCCTATGAATATAAGTTGAGTTGTGTACAAAGCCTTATATAGGCTTAATATGTTGACGTTTGTGGAGTCATGTACCAGCATCCACATAAAGATGAACCCATTGCAGAATCTTGCAAACATGGAGAAGCTGCCGGATGATTGCAGACCATACATAGAGTATATCTGTACAACAACAATATTGATTCATTGTTGGGACAGAGGGGATTGGGTAGGCATGGCTCAACTGAACTGAATTGAGATGAAATGAAATGATAGGCACTCAAGAAGTCCTTCTAGCCGAGGTTATCCAGTCTGACAAAGTGGTTATGGATATACTTTTGTAAATAGCATCACTTTCCTATTCGGAATAGCTGTAGTTTTTGTTTGTATTTTTTATTTTCCTTTTGAACTTATGTATAACTATTACTTTTAGTTCTTTAATAAATTTTGGCTTATAAAAAAAAGTCGATGTTTCTCCTCTATTCATCAATCATTAATATGCAATCAAATTAGGCACAAGAGAATGTCACGAGGCTTTGTGATTGGACCTATCACACGGGTAATCACCCCTTTGCTCATGGAGCATGAAGGATGAGATAGTCACTTTAGTATGTCTAAAATGAGATTCTAATTGAATCAGATGTGAAATATCAAGTCTTTCACATTAAAGCCTTAAAGCTAAATGTAGAATTAAGGATAAATACTTAGTGTCTTTATTCGGAACTACGATTCACATGGCCTGAGAAAGTGATATGACTAGGTGAGTGGGAATCATACCATGACACACATGTCATACTGTGTGTGCCATAAACCGACCGTTATGTGTAATGATAAAAGTATCCCCTTTTTTCATTGTGTGATCACATGCACATACGTTTGTCCACTTGAACTTTACTCTTTGATTTAGAATTACGACTTGAATTCGAATCTTGATGATGCTACTTTCATATGTTATCCAAGGGCTATGACCATATACAGTCCAACAGAGCAATTGATGATTATGATTAACAAAACGAGAAGCAAAGAAAAATGATTAAAAGTGCAAGGCAGTGGCCCCAATTTATAAGTCACGAATCCAGTATCCTAGATTTCCACATGATTTTTGGTAGAAAATTGCAACTTCCTGATTGTATAAGTTGTTGTGAAATGACTATTTTAACATTGTTTTTGGGAGAGAAGTGTCTCTCAAGCCATTGATCTAAAAATATCTTCTCCATATGCACTTCCCAAGGGGGACACATCAAATTCAAGGCGGACATCTTGGAAACTTGAACGAGAAGGAAGAGCTTGGGGGTGCATTGTTCATCCGAAGGGGTTTTTCATTTCTCTGTGTTGTTCTTGGCACTATGAACTCAGTTTGTTTTTGTTTTTGTGAAGATATTGCCTTGAGCATGGGCTAGTACCATTTTCTAGGGCATGATGTAGCCCTTGGTGAACTTTAGTGTTTATTTTGCATGTTTAACTTTTTGAGAAGTTATTGAAATTATTTGATTTTATTGCACTTTTTTGTTAACTGCATTTGTTTGGCCAACTCTTGCTAGTTCACTAAGCTTAATTGGAGGTCAGGAAACATAGATTAAGCTAGACTTGATAAACCAACTCTAATTGCCAAAGTATGATAATACCTATCGGATTAGTGCTACCGCGTGAGGATTTCTTGAATTTAATTCTTCTTGGTATGTCTGGACATGAAATTGAGATATAAATTTTTATGTATTGAGTTAGGGTTGTTATTACTCGAAAGATATTAGCAACTAAACAAGGAAAATTCGGTAAACAACTAGGTAAATACTTAAAATGTTGAATTGAGAAAGAAATATTCCAAGAATACTAAGAGATGAAATCAACCACCCTAGATCCTCATCCAAATGAATTCGTCATTGGCATTTCGTTTGATTTATCAAAATACCAAAAGCACCCTTCTTTTGTGTCATGTTAAATTATTTTTATGTTTATTGAGTAGTTTAACACTCACAACTTTATCATTTGTCCAAATTGCTTAAAACTTACTAATTTTTGTGCTTATCATCTACAACTCCCATGGTTCGACACTCGTTTTCATCATTTTATTACTTGTTTGACTTTGTATACTTGCAAATATATCAATACTTTGTCCTATACTTTTCCTCACATGGCCAAATACCTCCTTATTCCAGATCCTGAAGGCCTTCATCAGGACACTGAGTTTCACGCTCAAGTTGTACCCACATTTTCCTTGACCTACATCATTATCCAATGTTGCTTTGACAAAAGATTTAAACTCCCTATGTTCATTTCAACAATTCAAAGTTCGGAATGGAGTGAACTCCCCAATCAATGGCTTCTTACTTGACCATTACTGGTCTATGGTCCGACGTTTGTCTTTGTAGAGACATCTGGTGCAAGTTCGACGATGCAAGTATCCACTTTGGGGAAGAATCGATCTAGCTTATTAGTAGAGGTATATCGCTCATTTGTCCTTGTGAAGCGACGTCTCTATAGTAGAATATCGACGAGCTCAGTTTGCCTTACAAAAATATCAAATTCTTTCATTTTACTCGTAGGACTATTTAGTAAAGGTTTTATCTCCTCTACATTGTGAACTGCATTGAAGGCCTCACATAGGCCCCATAAACCATCTGATTCTTGTTGCAGCATTACAACGATTTTCGACCATAATTGTTTCTTCGCTTGTAGTTCACATGGAGAATAGATGTTTACTATCGTAATTTTTTTTTCTGAACCCCATGTTCCTGTCAATGCTAGCATACCCTGGGCGTCCCAGCTATTTTCAATTTCAAAGGTTCTCGGGTCCCAAATATAGAGTAATCCCCCTGAGTTGCCTACTGCGTGCTTTATGTGCCAGTCAAACCTGTTCACTGACCATATTTCACCATAGTCATATGACGAGAACGAATCCGATTTTGTCTCCTAGATACATATCATTTGAATTCTTTCCTTCCAAATCATCTTTTTTATATCCTTTCTCTTCTTTCGGACCCCCGACCCTCTCGCATTATAAGTTGTAAATCATGAGCATTCTTTCTGTCTATCCGCCTCTGCTTGGGCTTGTTGTTTTATCACCACAATGTTATTTTGATCTCGGTTTCTTGTTTATATGCTATGGTTAAGAGCTACTCTATTGGAGCATTTGATTGCATATCGATAAACTGCCTTATTCCACTATTTTCGATGCATCATGCTTTAATTTAAAACCATGCATCATGCTTTAAATTTAAACATACAATTTGTTTTAGTAGGAATGTAAAGATTGCTTAGCTGCTTTGGGGACTAAATTTTGTTCACACCGGATCATTTTTGCTTTCTCCGGAGTGATCCTCATATCTTGGTAGTATCCAATAGTCTTCTGTAAATGCTTCCGATGTAGCTACGCATTTTCCTCTATCGAAAATTTATTTTTTACTTTCTCTTTACCCTTTTTTGTTTGCCTGTTTGCTTGTAGTAGAGTAGAATTGTTAGAATTAAAAATGTTTGTCTACATTACCTGGGTTAAGCCCTTCAGTTGCGGCCCACTGCAGTCTGCTGGTGGCCCTTCTCCTAGTGTCCCTTCTCCTAGTGGCAGAACCTCTTCTTCATCTTCAGGTTTATCCGGCCCAGCTGACTTCTTTAGTACAATGGTCACCAAGCATTCTGCCAAGGTGTTTCCAGGCCTTCTTCCCGTGGGCTCTATCTAGCCCATGTGTCAAAAGAGTAGGCCTGGGATGCAGTAGTGGCGATCTAATGGAATGGATTTATTCTTACAACCCGCATCCAAAGATAAGTTATGTGTCCTTTTGTCAACCACAAATTTCTGTCCTTTTTGGTTTGTATTATCCTTGGTAACTGGCACACCGGTATTAACGCTATCAGCCTGCATCTCGATGCATGTTCCTGCAATGAATTCTATCTCCCCCAATGGTCGGTTAATTATAGTCATTGGACCTTTTATTGTATCCCGCCCCTGCAAATTTGATGTTCTAGGTTTATCGATCGCCCCCTTTTGCCTGAGTTTGCTAGAGACTAGTGTCGGGAAATTGACATCAAGTATAGGTAATTGGGAACTATGTCCGGGCAATACTGTCGATTTTATCTTCCATTCTTTAGGGGAGGGAGGGCTGGAGCACTTCTTCTTGAACGAATAGACTCATTATTTCCTCCCTCACTTCAACTTCCACGATGGTTGATATCCTCTCCGGCGTGTCAGTCACTATAAGAACTTTCACTGCCTACAGGTTTGTTTTATCCATTGTGCACGCCACAACTTTTATACTCTGCCCCACCTGGCCGGCGACCTCCGTGAAGAAATGGTCATTCCAGTAGGTACGGGCAGTGCCATGGATACTGATGCGCACATATATGATGCACTTTTTGGTGCAAGTGTACACATCGCATAAGTAATAAAGTGATGAATAAGATGTTAAATCTCAGGGATTGGGACAAACAATCACTAGCATTCACAAGTTTGATTCAATTTGAACAGAATAAAACTGAGTTGATATTGATACTACTTTGGTCATTAACTACAAATCAGGAAATGAACAAAGATTAATAAAACGCAGTGGAATGAAAATAGATCTAATACAGAGGTTTGAGATATTCAAGGGGATTGCAACTTCACCACTTAAGTGCCTCGGGTAGATTTATAACCTTACTAGTCATGAGTAAATTGTTGTATTGTGCCTACCAGATTCACCTATCTTAGACCCTTATCCCTCTAGTTATATGTGTCCTTCACTGGTTTACAGATGAGCATCTCTCGATGTCACATACAAATGAACCAAAGACATTACTCTCAAGTGATCCTCACACGGTAGCACTGATTCTATAGGCATTTTCATGCTATAGCAACTTATGTGGACCTTACTATGCCTAGCATAACTTGTGTCTCTTGACCTCCCATTACGCTTAGTGCATCTACTCACGTTGATAAGATATGAATATATTAGGATGAAGAACAACAAGATCAAACACTATAAAGACAACTAAACATGGTAAACATTCCATTATCTCCTCAAGTTCTTTAAGGGTTACATAGCTCCACTGGATTTAATGACTTAGCTCATCCTTAAGGCATGAGCCACTCTACAAATAAACAATATTGACTTCATCACAAGGCAAGAAGAGAATCGGATCAGAGCTTTAGAATGGTGACCCAAAATCCTCTTTTCTTGAACAATCTCATTCTCGTACTTCTCTCTTTTTTTTGTGTTGATTTCTGCCTTTTATACTACTTCAGTAGCTTCCCGTGAAAGCTTTTAGTATAGTGCAGGGGTACGTTCGTCTGCCTACCAGTTGTGGCGTGACATATCACCTTGCATAATCATGGGATCAGGAATTGGTGTCACATCTTGTATAATTGGGGCAAAACCTCTACTTCAAAGAGTAATAAATTACTTGTGTCTGCAAAAGGAAGAAAAACATGTATAAAATGCGTGTCCCATCATCCTTAATGAGACAAATCAGACTCAAATTGTCTGTATTTATTAGGTATAAAGTCGGCTCATCAGATACACACCCGTACTGCATGGCCTTCACCTTTGTTCGTAAGCCCATCTCTTATCTTAGTCAGTCCAAGCTGTATCCACCTAGCTTCATCAGTAAAGAAGCTCATTTTTTTCTTCTATGTCTGCAGGCCTAATAACATTTCGCCCATTCCATGGCTGATATCAATACATCGCCATACCTTGCCTCCTTCAGCATTTGTTTTATTGTCTCAAGTCATGTTGGTGGCCACAACTCAGCAACCAATAGGGGTGTCCAACGGTCTTAACGGTAGCGGTAAGCCCTTCACCGCTTCCGCTTCCACTGAGTTAACAGATTTAAAAATTCTATCCGCTTCCGCTAATCGCTATTTTGCTTTTGCTACTTCGGCTAAGATAGTGGTAGCGATAGCGAAAACCGCTAATTTTGCTAATAAGTAATTGCTTAGCAGCCTATGGATGATTTATTCTTTTAATAGCTTATCAAATTCCCACAATCTTTTATAACCTTTTCAGCAAATGAAACTCG
>JAOWBN010025290.1:0-10487 GCA_028565015.1 Pinguicula moranensis
TAGGCTAGATATGCCTACGGCGGTAATGTATAAACATGAGGTACAAAAGGTAACAACAAGCCGTGTAAACTGTACCGTACAATATGTTATGCTATATGCCTACGGCTGTAATGTATAAACATGAGCTACAAAAGGTAACAACAAGCTTCTGATTCAAGAGCCAATCGAACATCATGTTTACGATTATAAATGCGTTTTGTTTGCTTGTTTGCTTGTTTGCTTGTTTGCTTGTTTGCTTGTTTTCTAATCCATTTTTAATGTGATGAACGATGGAAGCCATTGAAGTGACTGGAAGGGCTATTCTCCGCAATTATTTGCCTGTTAAGCTTAAACTTCATTTTGTAGTGAAGAAGACGATGAGAGTCATCAATAGCACCAACCTCCCCATTGACATGGGTAAAATGGCCCGTGACCTCGACCCGACCTGGGAAAAGCATGCCAGCCCGAAGGGTTAACAGGCCGTGCCAGGGTTTGCAAAACTGCGACCCGTTGACACCTCGGGTCGGAATAAAATTTCGACCCTACTGGTCGCCTGACTCGCCAAAAATAAAAAAAATAAAAAAATAAAAAAAAAACTCCATGCCCAACCCGGAGGGCCGGCCCGACGAGTGACCCGTCATGCTCACAAGTCGGGCACGACATAATTTTAAAAAAAATATTTTTTAAAAAAAAAAAAACTCAAAAAACCCAGCGGGCGGCGTGGCCAGACGGCTTGAAGCGCCAAAATTTTAAAAATTATTTTTTTTTTAAAAAAAATGTAGAAATAACTAGGCGGGCGGCGGCACGCGGGCTCTTTTTGGCCAGCGCGCTAAAACAATATTCAAATTCAACATTTAAAAAAAAATATTTTTTTATGAAATTTTGAAAAGGCTGGCTGGGCGGCCCGTGGCCCGCGGGCTCGTCGAGCCCATAGCGTCAAAAAAAATTAAAAATTTAGAAAAGGCTTAGCAGGCGACATTGCCCACCGTCCCAAAAGTTTGAAAATTTTTAAAAAAATTTAAATTTGGATTCTACGGCTATAAATAGACATGTTCAGGTTCTTTTTTTACATACGAAATTTAGCTATTCTCTTGATGCATATTTTCTTGTCTTACAAGCATTATCTTTTGCAATTTCATTTCATTCCATTTTCATTCCCAATTTTCGTATTCTAATCGTTTTATACTACACTAATGTCGAAGAGAATTATTATTTCTCCATATGATTTCGACACTGATCTTGATTTTGATAATTTGTCCGAGATAAATTTTGATTTGGTTTGTTCAAACACACCACCGGGTTTGGAGACGTAGAAGGCGGTAACACCATCGTGTACAACGACTTGTAATATGCGTGCACGACCACCCACTTATCCTCAAGCTCATTCTCCGCCTCCGATGGCTCCGCAAACTAATGAGCAAGCTCCTCCTCAAAACGTGAGTACCTCTTGAATTTTTACAGAATTTTTTGATAAACTTTCAAATCTGGATAGGGGCCCTGATTATTTTTTAAATTTATATTTCTTTATATTACAGGTGGGAGTTGTGGCTCGTTTTCGAGGCATGTATTAACGAAACACCGACCAGCTGGTCTCGATCCTACACAAATTCAATTGTCTAGTTCTTGGTTTCTATCGCAAATGCAGATGGATCCGGTACTATAACCAGATCCGGAGATACGTCTTCTAGCATCCTATTATTTCGTTATAATCCAACTAGAAATAGGGAAGGTCTAGTAGACCTAATTTGTTCTGAATCTCATCCATTTAGTTTCGCAGAAAATTTAAATTTAGAAACTTATGTGCGTACGTGTTTACAACCCGTATTTTCTAAAGTTTCACGTAAATCACACACTAGCGATGTTGAAAAAAAAAATTAATAAAAGAAAATGCAAGTTGTGTCAGTTTTTTTCATCTCTAAATCATAAAGTTTCAATATGTAGTGATATATGGTCATATCGTGGCCAAATGCATAGAGCTATATGGGTGTTACTTGTCTATGGATAGATAATGAGTGGAATATACAAAAAAGAGTAATAGCATTTCATTTGTTTGATGACGCACAAACCGCACAAAATCTAACATCTATCCTTATGTTAATTTTAGAAGAATATAATTTAAGTATAAAAGTATATAGTATATCTTTTAATAATGTATCTAACAAAGATGTAAGTGTAAAAAATTTAAAATTGTTATGTGATGCTACTTTTCGTAGTCATTTTTTTTCATATTTGTTGTATGTGTCATGTTATTAATTTATGCGTACAATATGCTTTTAAAACTATAGATTTAAGTGTTAACCCAGTTAGACGTACTATAAATTTTTTGTTAAGTAAACCTAGGGTACTAAAAGTTTGGCTTAAATTTTGTAAAGAAAATAATATTAAGCCAATAAAATTTTCTTTAAACGTATCTAGCCGTTGGAACTCCACATATACTTTACTTCAACAAACCGTACCTTATAAAGAACTATTGATTAGTTTTATGAATAATAGATACCAAAATATATATATTTAAAAATACGTGATTGGTAAGAGTGTGAAAAACCATTAGAATTATTAAAAATATTTTAATGAATATACTCAATTATTATCATATGTATATAAACCAACGTCTCACCTAATTGTATCTATTTGTGTTAACATAGTAGCCATTATAACGAGTTTTAGAAATGAACCTAATGTCACAACTTGTATTAATGCTATTACGCAAAAATATCCTTTTACATATACCACTACATTATCTTTTTGCCTCCGTTTTGGAGCTCCGAATAAAATTAGATGGTTTGAAAAAAATCCTTGGAAGATTATTATGATTATTTAAAAATTAGGAAGAAGTACCCTTTGTTGATTTTTTTTTATAAGTAAGTTTTGAGTTTTATTTCTTTTTGAATCGCTGAACCGGTACAAAATTTGTATAAGATTGCCCCATAGAAAGCAGCTAATCTTATAGCACTACGTTTACATCAGAAATCAAAGTGGAAAAAAAATGCTAACACGTAGTCTCGGGTGCTGGATCCAGTCTACTAGCGTGATCAAAGCCGAAAATTTCTCAAACGTTGTGTGCCAATACCAAGACTGTACTTGGATTCTTTACAAGACCGAAGCACTGTCAGAAGTTTTCTGTTGTAATCTTACCTCATTACGCATGTTCCATAAGGTCCACACTGTGCAAATGCCAAATGGACTTCCCCATGTGTGCCTTAAACTGAATTAGGGGTTGATCGTGTCCCACAAACTCATAGACAAACCAACTGTATATGGACGACCAAACGGCATATGACCACGCGCAGGAGCAAAAGAGATGCGAGCGATCCTCGAGCTCAGCCGTACAAAGTGTGCATAGTCGTTCCTGCCACGTTAATCAGACTCCACGAATCAGGAGGTTGTTTTTAGTAGGTAACCTCAGTTGGATCAGTTTCCCACATAAAGCTGAAACTTTGAATGGTGAGGAAGATCCCCATATCGGTGTCGAAGACGGCGCGGCAGGCGGAAAAAAATCTGAACGGCCGGAGAGCAAGGCCTTGTAGCCGCTGCGTGCAGAGAACACGCCCTTGGCCGTGTCTGCCCAGTGCCATACGTCTCGGCCATCGTTCAGGAACGAGAGGTCGACTTTGAACTCAAGATTCCAGATCAAGACCACTTCTCTTCTACTCAATGCTTTTCGCCATTTCCAAATTAAACTCCAACGACCATTCTCAATTTTTTCATTTGTCTGATACCCACACACACTTGTCGGCCGCCTTAAAGTATAGGCGCCGATCCCTGCTTGAAAGCTTTCTAGTTACCCCTTGTTAATTATAAAACTATAATCGAAAAAGTTCAGTCTTCATTAAATGAATTATATGAAGAGTATCAAACCAGATTCGGTATTGCAGTGCAAACTCGTACGAGTGAGGGTGCCTCACGTAGTGGTACATTTAGAACAACAATTCTAGGAAGGATGGAAAATATAACAAAATCTATATCGAAACGTCTTAGGTCCTTGTCAAGTTCCACTTATGTGGAACTTGAAACTTATATAATGACTACCTTTGAGATTGCTCAGAAAGGTAATGATTATAGCTCATACAGGGAGTTCAATATTCTTTTTTTGTGGAGGAGCAAAGCAAAAGGTTTTTCGGTGTTATCAATGATTGCAAAGGCAGTTTTAGCATTTCTAGTTTCTACAATACCCATCGAACAAGCCTTTAGCAGGGGAGGATAGATTTTAGACGACCGATGTTCAAAGCTTCATCCACTCAACTTGGAATATCAGACATGCTTGAATGATTGTTGGGTGTTGTGGCGGAACAACGGAAGGGGAAGGGGGAGTGGTGAATAGGATGGCGATCGCCGAATGAAAGTTGGTTTTGGATTGCCTCGAGCATCGGCCAATTTGGGTGGGGGATTTTGGAGTTCAGAAGAGGCTATGCCGGAAACTCTCATATCATGCCACTCGAGGCATTCGTTGTTGCTTCCCTCTTCGTCGGCACGACCACATCCGTTACCGTGGGATCCCTACGAGCCTCCGGCATCTACTCCGTAAGCATTCTTCTTTAAGTTTTTTTTATTATATTTTGCGAGGTGAGGATGGTTATATTTTGGTTATTCTTGAGAGACGCGCTCTAGAAGAATAGAACCGCAGTCTCATAAGATTTTTTGATTTTAGTTTCATATGAATCTAAAAAAAAATTAGAATTAATTGTCCTTGACTGTTCTCTAGCTGTCACTTGAGATTTGACTCTGAGGGTTCTGCTCTCAGTTGCCAGTTTGTTTGATCAAGTTTTGTCTACTATGGTCATGAGTTCTCGTTGACAAGTGTTAATTGGAGGTGCTTCTATCTCTATTGTGTTGTTGCTTTACTTGCGAGCGATTGATGTTCATGAGTATTTATGATTCTTTTCTGAAGCTAAATTGTTTGTTATGATGCCGATAGTCTTCTTTATACAAAATGGGGAAATATTTTCTGCTATTATGTTTCATGTTTTGTATGTGAATTAGAAGTTGTTTTAATTTCTGTTTCAGTACTGAGCAGAAGAGAAGAGCATATTATCAGGCTGCTTGAACTAGTTTGCAGCGGCCAAGCTGCTTTCAGTAATATGGAGATATATTATCTTATAGTTGTTTGGGGGAGTATGTTAGATTATATGAATTTCCATTAGTGATATAATTCTTAATCCCTGTCGGGTATCATAGTTATTATCATTTTAGTTGATTATGTTTGCTTTATTATGTATGTTATTTATGTATTTATTATTCCATAAATTCCCGTCGGGTAATCCAGAGTAATAAATTAATGTGTTATTACGTGTGTTTGGTTTATTCTTCTGTAAATCCCCGTTGGACAATCCAGTTCAATAAACTTATGTGTTATGATGTTTGTTATATTCCGTTAATTCCCATAGGGTAATCCAGATAATAAATTCATGTGTTGTATTATGTGTTATTTATTGTTTTATAAATTCCCGTTGGGTAATCTGGACAATAATGCATGATTTAATGTGATAAAACTCGTGGATTGCTTTCTTGGTCAGATATTACATTGACCTTTGGTAATACTGCTTCAACTTATGTTGATATGTTGAGATCTTCTCTCTTAGATGGTGCTAATTATCTTGATTGGAATGAGAGAGTTGATCTTCTTCTAGACTATCTTGTTTATAAGAAAATATTACTTATTGATGTTCCTCCGGTTAAACCTGCGGGGACTGCTACTCCGGCAGACGCTGTATTGTCAAAGGCCTATGATAATTGGGTCAATGCAAACATGATGGCAAGATGCCATGTCGTTGTAGGTTTAGGTGCACCACTCTGAAGAACCTACACTAAAGTTGAGAATGTTAAGGATATTTTACACAGTATTGAAAAGAAGTTTAGTCAAAATTCTCAAACTCACGCAGACAGTCTTTGGAAATCATTCATCAAGACGAAGTGTGGCGATAATGATGATGTAAAAGGTCATGTGAACAAAATTATCTCACATAAGTAATTCCTGCATTCAATAACTTATTCGTGATGGTTTATTGAGCAATCTGAAATTTGAGTATGCTCCATATGAAAGTTGCATTTCTGGAAAGATGCAGAAATTACCATTTTCCAAAGGTGTTTTAGATGCTTTGATAAGTTAGAAGTAATTCATTCTGACATATGTGGACCATTCAGCACTAAGACTAGAAATGGATGGGAATATTCATCATATTTATTGATGATTTTTAGAGATATGGATATGTCTATCTCATGCATAAGAAGCCTGATGCCCTTGAGTTATTCAAGAAATTCAAACTTGAAGTAGAAAATAGAACAGACGGAATGATTAAAGCATCACATATAGATCGTGGTGATGAATATTGTTCTACCTTATTGATAAGAGCACGGTATTATTCACATGAAAACCATGGCTTATACTCCTGAGCAGAAGGGTGTAGCAGAGAGAAGGAATTGTACATTGTTATAAATGGTAAGATCCATGTTGTCTCATGCTAACCTTCCCACTAGTTTTTGGGGTGATGATTTATTGACTGCTACTTATATTTTGAATAGAGTTCCAACAAAATCAGTTGAAACTACAGTGTATGAAGTTTGGTTTGGAATAAAGCCCAATTTAAATCATCTTCAAGTTTGGGGTTGCTACCTCATGTACTGATCCTTAACCCTTCAACAGATAAGCTCAGTTCCAAAACTAGAAGATGTTTTCTCATTGGATATCCTGATTGGTCTAAAGGTTACAAGCTATACGACCCAGCTGCTAAGGTAGTAGCAGAACGTCGGAATGCCAAGTTCCTAGAAGATAAATTCGACTATGAGAATTTGGAAGGAGAAGAGAATATGCTTGAGGAAATTGCTGAGAATCAAACTATTGAGGATTTTCATCAACTCCTTCAGCCAGAATGTGTTGTTAAAAAAGTCCCCGCTCGATGAACAGTGATCCTGCTCACCGATTTGCATGAACAGTAACTTCTTCTCTCCGAAATCACGATGAAACCGGCCACGATGAGCGCCACCGAGTAGGTTCTGTTCCTCGCGCACCTCGTCCCCATCCCCGGGTTGCCTCACGCACCCGGGGAACCAACTCCAACTCCTATTCAGCGCTTTCATCTCTTTCACTACCATTATGGAAGAATTGCGTATTCCGTCAAGACAGGCAAAGCTCCTCAAGAGAGCAGCTATTAGGCTGGGAAAGCGTCGGTGTACTATTCTTTTCCTGTTTCTTTAGCTCAAGACCAGCTACTTGCCCAAAATCCAGTGTCAGTACATGAGAGGCTTGGACCATGCATATTACAGAGTAAGGAGGTTTCAATCAACTTCTACATCACGAATTTCCCTAAGGGATGTGATGCAGATTGCCTTCACAGTTCACTGAAGAGACAATGATCGATTAAGGAAATATCAGTGGCTAGCAAGCTAAATAACAGGGGTTTACCATTTGGTTTTGTGGAATATACTGAGGTAGATGATGTTGATTTACTTCTACTCAAGCTTATTAACACATGGCTCGGTTCATACAGGCTCCAAGCAAACCATGCTCGCTACCCGAGGCATAAGATTCAAAAGAGCAGCAAGGAGCTAAGGAAGTTGCAGATTCTACAGAATGTGCACAAAGTGGATTCTGCCTCAGACTCGTCCTAAAGGCTTATGGGTGAGTAAACTGTTACACGGTAAGACCGGAGATATGGCTAATGACAAGCCTGAATCTTCATCGGTACAGAATTTCCTACCATTGAATAGTTGCAAATATGAATGGCTAGCAAGCAGCTATGTAGGGAGGCTCGTTAACACTGAGGGTCTTGGAGAGTTTCAGATGGACTTGAAAGCAGCTGGTTATATGAACATGATGGCTAGTCCGTTTGGAGATGGATTGACTCTCTTATGGGAGAGTGAACCCCTGGATCTTGGTAATTTGTTGTTAAATGACAAATTGTGGCTATCTAATTGGGTGCAGGATATAAAACCGTGGACTACTGATATCCCAAAATACAACCGTTGCTATTTGGCTGAAGTGTATGGCTTGCCCTTGATGGCTTGGTCTGTATCTAACTTAACTGAGATAGGCAACAGGCTGGGGAAACTGATAAGCATCTCAAACACTACGCTGCTCAAACAAGATCTTGAAGTGGCATATCTTATGCTTCAAATTCCATAAGGACAAGACTGGAACATGACCTTGGGGTGGTGATTGATGGAATGGTCCATCAACTGTATATTAAAGAGTCTTTGACATTACCTCGAAAATGGTCTGATGAACTCCTTTCTCCAACTGATGATGATGATTCAGTATCCTCCTTGGGATCAATTGATGATACATTAGATGGACTAAAAGATAAGCCTTTAGATGGAATTTTACCCTCTAACCCTGTGTTGACATCACCTGATGTACAACTGAGAAAGGATCAGTTACAAGCATCTCCCACATGGATACCAGGGCAACTCAGCTGGTGGCCTCTGTCCCTTTCAGAGTTGAACATGACCAGTCAGGAGACTTCTAAATTGGATGCCTATGAGGTGACCAATGATAGAGTACCAGAGACACCATTAGGCTCACATGAACCTATTTTGCACGGAAAATCGCACTCTTTACCAGTTATAGATCTACAACAAATCTCTAGTAGTGGGGGACTTAAAGCTCTCACTCAACAGAACTCTACCCCTCATAAGCAAGTTGTAGCCAACCCTAAGAAAGAGAGAACAATTGTTGCAACTGAGAATGTACAGAATAGAGACTCTGTGGTGAACATGGTGGTCCAAGAGAATAAAACCTGGTGCAAGAGAATCCAGGAAGGAACTGGAAGGTGTTGAGGAACAGGACAGCCCACCAGATAACTTTTTAGCTCAAAAAGGATACACTGACATTGAAATGGCAGGTAGACAGCAAAAAGTTACCCTCAGTCAAGAGGTGCTGTTACTTCTAGAAGGGAACATTAAGGCACCACACCTTGAGGATTTCCCCCCTCTCTCCAGGGTGGTTCCTCTGCTAAAAGTCCCACTTCAAAAGGGGGTGCAAAATTACGTAGCTAAAGGCCTAAAACAAGAAGTCAAACAAGGCAAGACAATGATCCTATGAGAGTCAACAACCTAGCTGTTTGCGATGATTGGCTGGACCAACTAGCAGTCCAAGCATCAGTGAGACGTCCACTACCTCATTGTAATCCTTCACACAATGAAGTGGACCTCATCATGGACATTGGGAAACAGTTGTTCTTATGATGCATGCCCTACTGAAGCCAAAAACCTGCTAACAGGCATTACTCAGAAGCTGGTATTGAAACCCCTAAGTAAAGGGACATCCAATTCTTCATGAAATTACTAACTTATAATGTCTGGGGGTTGTGTGCACAAGGAAGGAGAGAGGGACTTCGACAACTCATTCTAAAACAGAGACCTAATTTTGTGAGCCTCAAACAAACAAAAATGGACCATGTAGATTGAAGATTTTGTGAATATCTATGGTATGATGTGAACTTTTACTGGATATTTAAGGGGGGCAGGGGTCAGTCAGGAGGACTGATTTGCATATGGAATTGCAATAAATTTCATAAACAAAGTATCTTTGATAGGGAGAGTTTCCTGGGTGCAGCTGGTTTTTGGAAGGATGGAGGGAGGGTTTCTAATATGGTCAATGTTTACGGACCAAATGACAGGATACTCAAGCAACTATAATGGCAGGAACTTCTAGAGTGAAAATTGGGAAAGGATCTAGAAAAATGGTGCCTAATGGGGAACTTCAACGCAATCTTAGAACCATGGGAAAGAAAAGGCACTGCTCTTCATTCTAACACTCATGAGATATATCAATTTAGAGAAATTTTTTCCAGGATGGATATTTCTGATCTCAGAATGACAGGGAGAAGATTTACCTGGTATTTACCCTCTCTAAAAGCTATGAGCCGTCTTGACAGGTTTCTGGTGAAGGAGCAGTGGCTTGGGTCCCTTCAGAACCAATAGATACAGTCAGGTCTTACTAAAGAGGACTCGGACCACATCCCAGTCTATCTTTTACATAAAAATCAGAACTGGGGGCCAAAACCAATTCAAGTTTTGAACTTTTGGTTGAGAGATAAGTCATATAATGGTTTGGTTACACATATATGGTGCACTACGGCCATGCAAGGTTATGCTAGTTTCAGAATCAAAGAAAAGTTCAAAGCAATAAAGGCAGACATTAAAATCTGGAATAAGCAGACCCCAAGAGATTTAAGTCATGAGCAGACTTTGATTAGGCAGAAACTGGACATATTGACTCTAGAAGCTGAGCAAGGTGTACCTGGACATGAGGAAAATGCTCTGAAGAATGATCTTATTCTGTCACTCACAGAGTGCCTTTTCAAAGTCAACAATCCACTGACTAGCACCAAATATCAGAAATCCAGACTTACATGGTTGAAGCAGGGGGATGCCAACTCATCCTTCTATCATAGATGTATCAATAGTAGCAGGCAAAGAACTTCAATATACGGTATCTGGGAAGGAAACAGGTGGCTAGAGGAACCTGAAGAAGTGAATAAATGTTTTAGGAAACATTTTATAGAAAGATA
>JAOWBN010025301.1:0-10487 GCA_028565015.1 Pinguicula moranensis
AATAGTGATCGTTTAATGCCCTTGCGCAAAATACCACCCCTCTTAAAAATCAGAAGAATAGTAGAAGAAGAAAAAGAAGAAGAAGAAGAAGAAGAAGAAGAAGAAGGCGGCGCGCAAAACAGGGCATTAATAACGTTTTGGATGGTCTCCTCATTATTGTTGTAGCAAAATAGTTGTAAAGTATAACTGTGGCATGCCTAAACAGCTATGATCCATTGGACACCTAAAGGCCTAAATAGAACCATCAAATGGTACAATCTAAATTTTAGGGATGGACAAAGTTCAGGTCTGAGTCAAGGGACCCGTGGTCCCACCGGGTCTACGGGCCCGACTCTGGACCCATGATCCAACTCTTTCTTATATAATGTATATGTATGATGTATAGACTCCTGGGTTGGACACGTAGTCCAACACTCAACCTCATTTAAAGTATGTGTAGCTGAGATCACATATCTTGGTCATACCCAAGTCATCAAATATGTGAAAACAGTTGCAGAACAAACCAAATTCAGCATCTTGAAAATACTGCAAAGCAAACTCAAGTGGTGGACCAATTTCAGAAGAAATGTATAATGGGTGTGTGTTTACGTATAAAGAAAAATACTGCAACCAAAACTTTTTGCTGCGGATGTGGAGAAGACGACCGTGTCGAGGGTTGAAATTAGATGGCGAGAAATGCTTTTCTATCTGATCAGTTTTTTTTTCAAACCAATTCTTCATCAATTTTTTGAATTTCAACGTTAAAGTATTTATTCATCATAAAAATGTTACTACAAAAGTGGCCAAATTTGCATCTGCTCCTCTACAGTTCCTTAAACTACAGTAGTTTACAAGTTTCAAGTTTCGACTGATCTGGGTTTCCAAGAACCATCTATTCTCTTAGAAAGTTTCCCTGTCTATGAAGGAAGCAGCTGAGTTTTTCTCTCGACTTTCCTACTTCTCTGGTAGAACAAAAACTGTGCTCTTGCAACAGCGGCTAACTCCCAAAATAGTAAATACTATTTGTGGCAACAGTACAGTGTATCACCAGATTCGACACTTTGGACACAAACTGGAACCATAATAGCAGTCACATATCAGAGACAACTTCTCAACATATCTCTATTTTCTGTAACACATAAGCAGCTGCTGAACAGATACAATCCCTCTTTATTGGTGAAAATTCTAATACACAAAGGACATAATCTCAAATTCTTACAACTATGAGATGTTAAAACTCAAATCAAATTTGTAAAAATTGTTACTATGGATATCCCCTCTTCCGAACAGATACAACTGAGAATAATTTGAGGGCAGACAACACTGATTTCCTTCTTGACTCCGGTGACTATAGGTACTCATTACATTTACAATGTAACGAGCTGCTCCAAGTAACTTAGTAAAACGAGTAATGGCAAATCTTCTCAAGTCGTATAGGCCAATCTTCACCAAGAATACAAGGATTTGTTTCCATAGCAACACAAAAATCCAGCATACTAATGAGAGCTGGCTGCACCGCCATCTGTGGATGTCGCACAGGTAATGTTCTGATGGATTCAGACATCACTACACTACTTTGTTGTTTCGAAAGAGAATATTGATCTTTAAATCGTGAACCACCAACACCCACACTATGCTCAAGCAATCTCTTTAAATAAAGATCCAAACCCTTATTTAACACATTAGCACTTTCCAAGGAAATGCTAACTCCTTCCTGTGCGAACTTCTTCTCCAGAAGGCTCCTTAATGAACTTGTATCAGGCAACTCACAACTACCGTGACAAGTCTCTGCAAAATTTTGGCGTGCATCAACAGAATGAGGAGCTTGACAAGTGCGGTCTGCCTTCAGAGAAACACCAAGAGGAGCGGTCATAGACTTCCATCTATTAGGGATTCCAGCAAACTGTTCAACCTCCTCCCCATCTTCAACGAATGCAACACCTGTGGGAGGCTTGCTGGAAATAGAACGTAATTCTGCTCCACTTTGTTGTTCTTGAATTCTTGAAATTGTTTCTTCATATGTGACACTGGGGCTCTTTCCAAGAGGGCCAAGAGGGCTTGGGCGGTCACGGAACTTGCGGTCCTGGTTGATAGGGAACCTAGAATTGTGCGGGGAAGAGGGCATCCCATCGCCATAAAGTGACTGCAAACAATTCCTCTGGTATCCATTAGCAACCTTAACTCCGAGTCCTTCAACTTTTCGAGCCTTTTGAGGTGGGATTTTAGCTTCACATGAATTCTGCAGGATGGCACGAATGAGGCGATTATGAAGAGGGATGTTCTCTCGCCCAATAGTCTTTATGCAGCTCCTGTCGAAGTCAGCCTTGCTAAGCTTTAAACCTAAAAATCTCTTTAGCTGATCAAAGTAACTTTCAGCTCTCTGGTGCCCAATCTTTTGATAAATAAGATTTTTCAGCTCAGGCGTGTCGATGCGAGTAAAATGATGGCTGGCCACCATTCTAGTTAAGCTGCCCAATATCCCTAATCAGAGATCCGCAAATACTTCAGTAATAGCAATCATTTCCCTTCAACCATATTATGTAGCTGGAAATTTAATACCCAACCTCCCTGTAAAATTCATTCAGAACACGAACAAAACAAAACCCAGATAAGGATCTAGAGATAGGCTCAAAAGAAGATTCAGTATTTAATTTGGAAGAAATACTAAGACAAATTGTTGAAAAAACTCAACTTTCTCCCTTAGTACATGGAAAATCTACAATAGAAATGCCGCTAAGAGATCAGCTTAAGAAAAGCAACACAATTTCGTAAAATTTGCGACAATCAGCAGAAAACCTATTACACATTAGCAAGGAAAAGCAAAACCCAGCACCTAGATGTACTGAGCTAGAGAATAGGAAAGCTCAGTTCACCTGAACACTCGTAATTGCTGAATTACAGCCCGAACTCGTATCAAACTCGATGATGATGACAAAGGGTGAATGAGTTTTATTTTCTCTGTTTTCGTCAATTTTTCCTCCCCAATCTAGATTGTGGGTTCTGATTCTAAAATCTTAAATCTAATTTTAGGGATAGAACCACGGAAAAGACCTTCGGCTTTTCTGTCTCGATTTCGCCTGGCGGATCTAGGTTCTCTGGGCCTTGGCCCAGCCAATCCAATTTTTTGGTAATTTTAAATATATTTAGTTTTAAAAAAAAATTAAATATATTTAAAAATAATAATAAATTTGTACCAAAATTTAGTATTCATTCATTAAAAATATATTTTGAATTTCAAAAAAATTTAAATATATTTATAAATATTATTTGCATTCTCCCAAAAAATTGACCCACATAAAAAAAAAAATTGACCCCATATAATTTTTTTTAGCACCCCTAATTTTGTTTTTTTCTAAATTCGCTATTACTTTAGCCAGTGTGGACTGTGAACGTACGTCTCATCTACATAGAAACTCACCCACACCACACATCCTTCTTGCCTTTGTACGAATGGGAGACTTCAATTTCATAAGACCATGTTTGGGTCCCTAATAATTCTAAGATTCGATTAAAGGTTCTCAAAGAGAAAGTCTAAGTCCTATTTGGGACAACATACGAAACTTCTCTTACGAAGATCAACTTTCATTTTTATTTCTTTATTTTTAAGTTGTCAACAATTCCCAAACGTTCTTTCGTTGAAAAGCTCTTATGGTGAACAAGCCAATGTCACATTTTCTTAAAAATAAAAGTACTCGTATTAATGAAACTGCAGCTCTAACCACTTGGGTGGTAGATAGTTTGATGCTCTTCAAACCAAAAAACAAAGACCCCACAAATACTACTTTGGGCTAACAGACATGAATGTAAGGTAGTCCCAACTTCTCCAGATGCAAAATGCCTTTGATTTGCCTCGAAAAGTCACCTGGATCCCAATATGAAATGGAGATGTCGCTTGCCTCTTATTTGACCAACAGATCTGCAATGGAATTGCCCTCCCTAAACTGATGAATGACTCGAAGTCTTATGCCCCTTCTCTATTCCTAAAACTTCTCCCAAGCCTCCATAAGGCTCCATGAACTACATCTTGCCCCAACAATCTAGCTTAGAAGTACCTGCGAATCAGTTTCGAGGATCACTTGCTACCATCCTTGTTGCTTACATAACTTAAGCCCCTCTGTTGCCGCTCTCAACTCTGCTTCATTGCCCCCGTTCCCAGCAGCACCGGTAAAGTCGCTTTGCAAGTCCCAAACTCATCTCGAATGATGCCCCCACCCACTGTTACTGGCCTAGGATTTCCATAATAACTGCCTTTCGTGTGTTATTTTAGCCATCCAGATGGGGGGTTTGTCCATACCACAATCCTACTCCGATCTTTAACTCTCCAGCTCATCTATGTACTAAGCTGGCACATGATCCGCGCATCATTGACCTGCAATGAAAATGTTTTGTCAGTTATATCAGAAATAAGAGCAAGGGACATGGTTACCTCGTGTCAAACGTCTTCTACTGACTGCAGCTTGTCCTCGTATTGTGTCTTGCACCTACAGAGCCAAAGGAGCCAAGTTAGAATAGCTGGTAGGATAAGAGAAATGAACCCCTGCAAAGAGCCCCTCCTAGTCATGGTTTGCCATTAGATTAGCCTCTCGTTCTACGATTTAGGTATTGCCAGAGTGCTTTTGAAAATGGCAACGACCCTGGACCGTAGTCTATCCCCAAACAGACTGTTAGACAGATGTGATCCAATGTCTCATGTCGCCGCTCCAGACAACATTGACACGCAAACACAATATGCACCCCTCTATTTCTTAGCAGCTCATTAGTTGGCACTTTGTTGCCATGCTTTTCAAGCACATAACAAGATCTTCGGTGGCAAAGGCTTATTCCACAACATCTTTGCCACAGGAATCATGTTCTGTGTTTCTTTGGCAACCTCCCATGCAGATTTCAGAGTATGCTCAACATCAACTGTTTGTTTCTCGATATCTTGTTTCTCTCCATCTAGCATAGGAGGTTTTAGTGCTGTTATTTACTCCGTTATCCCCACCCATACTGCTTGTAGCAAAGCTTGCCGATTCCACTAATCCTCGTCTACATAATCAACAACCCGAGCCGATTTGTTTTGTATCTGATGACCTCTTCCTGTAAGGAAGCCCGAGTCCATCCACTTATCAAACCAAAATGTCGAGTTGCCACACTTCAACATTATCTTTATATGTTCCTGCACCTTTGCTCGCATTGAGGCCGCGTATGTCCAGAATCTTGTATTCCTTTGCCTGGCTAGTCTCTCAAATAGATGCTCCTTCCGCATGAACTTGGCCTTCAGAAATCTTGTCCATAAGCCATAATTCATGAGAATTTTGAAGCAAACCTTCATCATCATCGCCTTCTGAACTTCAGCTAGATCCCTCCTTCATATGTTGGTTTGCATAGATCCTGCGTCTACTTCCCTTCCCACTCACCCCAAAAGAAGTTAGCAAATAGCCTTCAGATCTCTAACAGTGCATACTTAGGCAGTTTCAGGATTGACATTGTGTGCCCATCACATGCTTTATTAGAATTACTCTGCCTCATTGGGAAATTAGCCTAACCCTCTAGCCTGCCAACTTCCTCCTGAACTTCTTCATCAAAGGTTCCAGCATGACGCTAGTTAGTCTCCCATGCTAATTGGGGCTCCCAAGTATTGCATGAGGAATCTTTCCTCCATAAAACCAGTTACCTGCATCAATGACCTCTTCCTAACAAGGCCAATGTCAGATGACCAAAAAATTACGGACTTCTCCTTGCACAATGCTTGACCAAACAATCACTGTTGCCACATTTTTTGACTGTTCTAACATCCCCTCTTGTAAAAATCAACAAATTATATGCATACATGAGATGAGTTATCACCGGATCTCCAATTGGATGATAGAACCAACCTATCCTCCCTGAATTATGCTCCTGAATAGCAGTTTGGAAAGTGTATCCTGGACTAGAACAAAGAGGTAAGGGGATAAGGGATCCCCCTGCCAAAGCCCTTGAAAAGACTCAAAAAAAACCTTTTGCTACCTTGTTCATCTGAACTGAAAAGCAGATGCCTTGAACACACCGCATCACTAGCTCCACAGAATCTAACAAGAACCCTTTACTTCTTAAGACTACCCTCAGAAATCCCCAATCTACTCTGTCATACGCTTTAGCCATGTCTAATTTCAATAGAACATTCCCAACTGCCTGCTTCTTGTTTATAGAATGCACCAATTCCTGCGCAAGAACTATATTCTCAAAGATGATTCTTACCGGAACAAAAGCCCTTTGTTCCTCTTACACCAATGAAGGCATATGCTTCCTTAACCGATGAACTATATTACCTTGGAAATGACCTTAGCCACCATAGTGCATAGGCTAATTGGTTGGAAACAGCCAAAAGATGTTGGATTGGCCACCTTTGGGATCAGGCTGATAAAGCTGGCTGAGAAAATTCTTGGAATCTGCCTCCCTGTGAAGACCTCTCTGACTGCAGACACTAGATCCAGTCCTGTAATTGCCCATGTTTGCTTGAAAAAATTGGCACCAAACCCATCTGGACCCGGTGCACTCTTAATAGGAATGGACCACAGGCATCATTCACTTCTTCTTCGGCTGTGATTGCCTTAAAGAACTGGTGATCTTCAGAAGACATCTTATTCTCAAACAAAAAGTCCAACTCCCCCTCACTACACATGGAAACAAAATTTAGCAATGTCATGATATTCTCAAAATGACCTATTGCATCTTCATGAACTGCCTGCACTCCTTCAATGTTTTGTCCATCCTTAAGAATCATCCTTGTAATATTAGCCTTGTTTTGTTTCGCCCGCATTGTTGTGTGAAACAACTTAGTTTTTTTATCCCCGCATCTCATCCATTCGCATTTAGCCATTTGTTCCAACTGGTTGAGTTCTCTGCTCTCCAGGTTCTGCATCTATAACTTTGTTTCTGTGTACACAGTTTCAATTTCCTCAGAATAAGTTTCTTGTAGCTCCAACTCTAGCCCTTCCAGTTGAACCACCAACAATTTCATTTGTTGATCTACCCTGCCACGAAACACATCCTTATTCCAAAATCTTAGCGTGCACCTCATATGCTTAAACTTTTGCCCCAATGAATGCAGCCCCACCTGACCTCTGTAGCCCTGCCACACCTCTGCAACTAAAGGAAGGAACAAACTGCTAAAAGCCCACATGTTCTAGTATTTAAAATGTTTCCTATTGTATTGCGCATTCGACTAATCTAAATGTAGTAGCACTAAGCAATGATCTGAGGACTTCCTCGACAGCAAGCTGTAGAAGCCCCTAGCTTTCCAATCCAAGAATTCCGCGTTAACTAACATGCTACCCAACTTAGCCCCGACCTGACACCTGCTTGCTTTGCCATTGCACCAGGATTATTGCTCATTGGCCGCCTTCAAATCCACCAATGCGCACGCATCAATACAATTATTAAACTCGTTCATTGATCGCACCGACCGCCTTGCTCTGCCCTTCCTTTTCAGATTCGATCGTATTACATTGAAGTTGCTAACCACCGCTCATAGCCCCGTAACTGGTTGAACGTCCACCAGATAACTCCACAAATCCCTTCTCTCTTTAATGGAACACTTCCCATACACGAATGCGACTTGCACACACTTTCCTCCTTGCTTCCGTATACTTGAGACCACCTGCTTGTGAATGCTAATAATCTAGGAGTTTGTAGCTTCCCTCCAAAAGACCCAAAGCTTTCCCCCAACTACTTTGTTGCCTTGAAATTCAATAGTTGCATCTGTTATGCGAAGCCAACCATCTTTCGTTCCATGTTGAACAACTTTGTGGTGGCAAGGATGCTGATTGGAAACTGCGGGATCCACCTACGCAAGTAGCGCCTCGCCTTCCAGAGACCCCTACTATTCCAGTAAAGAACCTGCTGCGACATAACCGTCGCCTACTGTGAGTTTGTTGGCACTAAATCAGTCACGCAACCCACACACTTTCAAAACCATGACCAGTCTCCTAACTTTCGGTGAGCCCTTATAGACTTTTTTTTAACCTTCTTCTACGGCGTCGGATCCAAATCATATTTTTTTTTGCAATCCACCTAAATCCATGTTGTTTACCTCGCCCTCCAACTGCGTGTGTTGTACTCCACTCATTCCCTTAATCTCCTCTCAAAACCTACATGGACTGCCTTTCGTAACCATATCCACAGTAAGATATAAGAGCTCCGAATCGTCCTGCTCTTCCTCCAATATCCCCTTCCCCTTTTGTGTGATACAACCATCGGCGAACCTACAGGTGCCTTAGGGTGTTCCGTTTCCTCCACCTCTTGAGCCCCTTTATCCATACATCGCTTCGTCTTCTGCCTCTTTTTGTACTAAATATCCTAGCTTCTACTTCGCAGCTAGCAACACGTCCTCTCCATTGATTCCTCTTGAACCCTCGTCGCCTTTGTTAAATTGGATCCATCCGCGGAATCTAGGTCCACTTGAACAATGCCTTTATCTGAAGAATTTGTTCCCTCGCTTATTCTTCTGATTCCTCACCTACCTTCTTCCTATCACCGCTTCCAACATTTGTCATTCTTGTTGTCTTATTAGCCGACATAACTGGCGCTTTTACACTGTAACCCAAATTTTGACAAAATCCGACCATTGGGGACTAGTCAACACCGACACCTGGTGGGGCTCTACCTCACTAAGTTCTGCTATTGAATGTTCTTCATCCTCTACTCCCATCACACATGGGGTCCAAATATCGAGGATTGTGTGACCGTTCCGCGGGGCCTCCGTCGCCCGTTTGTTGCAGTCCAACTACGACCGTTGGTTTTGGATACCATACCAAACTCTGACAAACTTGTTGGATCCAGTACGACCACTAGCACAACCCAAATCCCCGCACCATAGACGTAGCCTCTCTGCCTCTATTCCTCCATCGTTTTGGATCCTCGCGCACTTGAATCGGATAGCACTACCCAACCACTGTGACATTGAACCACGCCGCCATCTGTCGCAGACTGTTTTTTCGAATCAGTAGCCTTGTCGTGACGAAATCCAACAAGCCCTGATCCTTAATCTAAATTAATTGGCCTATTTCTGTTGTAACCTCCTTGAAAAAAATGCTCCAACCAACACATCACCGGAACTCCCGTGACAACGAACCAAGCATCGTTGGGGGTGCAGGATTGCGAGTGTGGACCAAAGCCTGATATCCGTGATGCCTATCTCCTCCCAGCTTTGCTCTAGTTTTTGAAGCAGTTCCAACTTGGTCGTGGAATTCGAATGGAGTAGCGCTTGGCCTCCCGGGATTAGAGCCATTGTCACCTGCTCTAGCCCATCTCTTCGTCTGATTTTTTTCTGGATCTGGTCCCTTGGAAACCCATTCAAATAGACCAATAAACATCTCTTCAACCATTCTAGTTCAACCATTCTAGTTCCTCCTCCGACAGGGTGTAACTTAACTCCCTAATTTTTGGTAGCTTGGGGTTGTGCCCTACCCCATCAATTTTCCTAAGTTCCATCCCCTTCCTCTGCTGAGACGCTCCCGGCTTGGCGAATCTGTCCACATTCGCTTTCAGGGAACTAGCGCCAACCCGAGTACTATTCAAAGCCCTCATTATACGTCCGATGCTTTCTACTTTATCAAAGTTAACGAATCCAAACCAATTCCCCATCTTGTCCATTTTCTTCGAAACTGAAACTCTACTAAGCCGACTTATTTCCTCAAAGGCAACATGCATTTCCGGCACCGTGCATTCCAGTGGGAAATTCGGGTAGAAGAAGATACCCCTTCCTCTTGAGCCATGTTGGGATCTATCCAGTTTTGAGGAACTGGACGCCTCCAACTATTTTGAGCTTCCTTCTGCATCCTTTCGTTACCGTTTGCTGAGTCACGCCATAGCTCAACGAGGGTTCAATCCTAGCCGACATGACCTCCTCTGACTGAGCCGGAGCCACCCCGCCAGCAGGGCTTCCTCCTTTGATCGCTTGCTAGGCTCCACAGTCGCCCCTAGCTCCTCTTGTTGGGTTCGAATCTTCACCAAACTCAAGTCGGGAGGGGAGGGGTCCCGCCCCATCCCTCACCTTAGCCCCCATCAGCATCGGCTGACAAAGGCCGTGTGTGTGTGCAGTGAGCGATATAAATTCAAGAGAGAACAAAAAGAGAGTTTTTAGAGAGAGCAAAAATTAAAGAATTGTGAACAATGTAGAAGTAAGACACAACTGACTTCAAATGAAATAAAATTAATTTTGAATATTCTAAAAGTAGAGTTTCGAATCAACCTTTTTACTCTAGATAAACATTTAACATTTGCAGACTTGTAGACTATGATTCTGCAGTTCACACATAAAACGTCAAGGAAAACTACACTTCTATGTTCTATTATCCTTCTACCATTGAGTTATTGGTTCACGAACCTCTAAGAAAACATAAAACTAGCCGTCAACTTCCATTTGAGGGGCTTGCTTCCTCGTCTGCACTCAGTATTGATCGGAGTGGCGGGGCAATACCAAATTTTAGTATGTAAGCAGTTTCATAAGCAGGGCGTAATGGCAGTATAACTTGAGCGTCAAGATA